>CAJHUC010001509.1:0-134296 GCA_905146915.1 Ostreobium quekettii
CGTCTGGGGTTCCGCGGGTGCCGAAGAGGCAGCCCCGGCGGATCGAGTGAGGAGAGCCTGGAGCGCCGCCACCAAAGCCTCGGGGCTGAGGGTGGGCTCCTCGGGCATGGGGGAGCGAGGCGATAGCCGGAAAGCTCCGAAGGGGTGCAAAAACGAGCCGGAGGCTCGGCGCAACAGATCCTTTCGAAGGATCGAAGCAATGTTCCCGATTGGGACCGGGCTCGCTGCAACCAAGAGCGGTTGGAGCGAGAAAACAAAGTGCAGACTGATGGCGCGTCGCCTCCTTAGGCCTCGGCGCCGCCAAACAGTTCCCGAACGAGCCGAAACCCGGCCCCAAGGACCGTTGCCTGCCTTGGGGCCCCAGCAGCAGCATGTTCCCGCGCAAACTGGGCGCCCTGCTGACAGAACACTGTCGGGTAGCAATTTTTTCGCCCGCCCATCTTCGGGCCTCCCGTAAACTAGCTTACTGGACGTAACCATCCCATCCGGTTCGGCACACAAAGTACTGAAGGGTCACATCAGCTCCCGCCAAGCATCTGATTTGGCACCAAATGCACCAAAGCACTCAGTGCTTAAAACACCACCCAACGCCTCAGTGCACCCAGAGCACCCAAAGCACAAAATTGGTAGTTACATCACGTGCACGGGTGCGTGCTCCCCCGAAGTACTGGGCCAATGCACAGGCCTCAAAATTGCCGTGGGGACAACATTAATGTACCAATGTTGGTAACACCGCTGTGCTCCAGGTGTCGGAGGATCAGCAACCCGATTGGCCAAAAGTGATGTTCGCCCACCACACAATGTCCTTCCCGGGGCCCTGCGGCCTCCACCCCAGCCACCCCCTCACACCCACCCCATCGGCCCGCTGCTCCCCCGTACCCCTCCCATACCCGCCCATACAGTCACCACTCACCCCACCGCTCAACCCACACCGCCGAACCCGCCTTTATTGCCTTTGTGCCCACTGCAACTGTTTTCCTCCCCCTCCCGCCGAGCACGGAGGAGCGGGCGCCAGCTCCGAACGGCGGGACGATCGGAGGGGCCCAGGCGCGCGGGTGAGCACGCGCGGCTTGATTTCGCCGGAGAATCGCAGCCTGGGGTCCGCCGCCAGCCGTGGTTCCGCTGCGCGAGCTGTTGGCCGCGCGGCGATGCCCCTGCGGATCGGTAGAGTGCGTGGGATGCAGGGTTGGACCGGGTCCCGTCGAAATCTGGCCTCTTCCCGGTGGTTTGAGTGTAATGGCTCGCAGTAAGGTGAGGGCCGAGTTCAGTGTGTGTTGGTCACGCAAAATTGGGAAGGGGGGGCCCTTGTTGACCTGACTTGGCTCCTGCCGATTGGGAGAATGCGTGGGATGCCGGGCTGCCATTCTCTCAGGTCGAATGCTTCCGATGGTTGCGGCGTTCTGTGCGTCATGGCTTCGCGCCGTGCGCGGAGAGTTCCGCCTGTGGCGGTCGCGCGAGCTGGGAAGGGGAAGGATTTGGCTTGACTCGGCTCTTGCCGAGTGGGAGAATGCTCGGGATGCCGGGCTGGAGGGGCTACAGTCGATTTTTGCCGGAAGTTTCAGCGCGATGGCTCTCGGCAACGTGAAGGCCGAGTTCCGCCTGCGCAGGTCGCGCCTGCGGGGAGGGGATGGGAACTTTGCGGACTGAACTTGGCCTTGCCGACCGGGCGTGGGATGCGGGGGTTGCACCGGCTGCTGTCGAAACTTTCCCTTGCTTCTGGCGGTTTCAGCCCAACGGCTGTTGGCCACGTGAGGAGCCAGTTCCGCATGCGTGGGTCACCTATGTGGGGTTGCCCCGGGGGAGTGGGGACTTGACTTGGCTCTTGCCGACCGGGTGCATGCTTGGGATGCCGGGCTGGACTGGCTCCGCGGAAAGTTTCTGATCTTTCCAATATTTTGCGCGCAGTGGCTCTGGGCGCCGTGGGCGCAGAGTTCCGCTCGCGTCGGTCACCCACGTGGGGAGGCGAGGGTTGGGGTTGGGAACTGACTTGGCTTGGCTCTTGGACAGAAGGGGTGTGGCGAAGCCGCCAGTACGCCAGAACAGGAGGGGGGGTGGTCGAGCATGCGACCACGAGCAAAGGGGGGGGAGGTGGTGGGGGTGGGGGCTGGGAGCGGCGTGGGGATGCGGAGTGGCTCTGAAGATGGCGGGGCCGCGGGGCGTGGAGCCGGACGGGGCGCGCGGGGCGGCGGTTTTCGAGATCGAGCTCCTGTCGGTCGCGCGCGAGTTCAAGCGCGGGGTGATGGCCGGCAGGCGGCAGGCTGGCCGTGAAACCCCGCTGGAGCCGGGAGTGGACGGGAGGGACGTTTTCTCGATTGGCGCATAGCGTGCAAGTTCTTGTACGCGGTATGCAGGGCACGGCGCAGACGGGGTGCCACGGTAGGGACATTCCCTGTCTCGGCGCGTCGCCCCGCTCGAGCCCCGCGCCGTGAATGCCATCACTTGCGTTGGGCCTTGCCAGTCGCTGGACCAGCGCCCGAGTTGTCTGCCTGCTACCCGCCCAACACCGCTGGGGAAGGAGCCCAGGATACCAAAGAATTTGGATGAACTGCGTCCCTAATTGGCGAAATTCGTGGAAGAATCGGCCGCTTTGGCCATCATAAGGGGCTCAGGTCGCCTCTCGTGAGCCTTCCCGAGCCGTCCGCAGTGGTACTGTTGGACTGTGCTGTAGCATTCCTCCGCCCCAGACGCCGCCATCCCCGTGCGCCTCCGGAAGCAAGTCACCGCCCGCGGAGGTTGGGCCCCTTAAACGCCGCGCCAGAGAAGCGCGTGGCGGTCGGCGCAAGTGGTCGCCGGGGTGCACCGCGTTGAAGGGGCCTTGGTGACGGCGGCGCTGTGCTCCCAGACGCAATCAATCAACCAGTAATGCAGTGCTGCATCAGCGGGTGGGGGGAGGGGTGGAAAGCCCCGGCTTCCCTAAAGTGGGGTGCGTAAGGAGGGGTGCGACGGGCACGTGGTGCCACTTTTCGGCACCTGTGGGTGGTGCTGCTGGTGCATTAGTACACTAGCACATTAGTACATTAGTCTCTCTGTCTTGTCCGTGAAGACCCCTTCTCGTTTCAACACCCTACACCCTGGGAACGCATTGATCCCTCTGTCTTTTCCGTGTGGATCCCTTCTTCTTCCGCTGACAAGGCCAAGGCCGGTCGGTGGTTTAGGGCTCAGGGTGTCCGGAAACAGGGTGGATTCCGCACGAAAAGAAAGAGCTACTAATCCCATGCCCTCAACCCTAAAACCACTGAAGTTGGCCTTTTCAGCAGAAGAAGGGATCCTCACGGAAAAGACAGAGGGACTAATATATTCTCCTGATGTAACTAGAACTGATCGAACATTAGGAATACCTGGACGCATGAAGAGGTGATGAGGCATTGGGGATTGCATAAAGGACATTGATGAACGGGTGGGGTACAAGGGACGGAACTCCTGTTGCCCCTTAGCTCACTGTGAACCGTCGCCGTGGGCTGGAGCCTATGGTCCCCAGTCAGGGGTCGCCAGCCCTCGACACTGCTTACCTTCGTCAGTGCCCTCATGGTTAGTCGCCAATGCGCCCATGGCCAGATGTGTCATGGGCAAGGTCATTTACGACAGCCCCTCCCCTTCTTTTTCTTTTTTGTCTTGGTTTGAGAACAAACCGAAGTGCCCTGAGAAGACAACGGTTTTTGGCACGAGAAAGTGGTTTCGTATGTCAGGGAGGGCATATTCTTCTCGTTTGGTGGGTGGCGCTAAGTGTTGTTTTGGTCGTTTTACCGTATTTGCAACGATTGCCTTGCCAATACTTGCTGAATTACAAAAGAAAAAACTACTCAAAATTAGGAAGAAGTTTGAGTAATAGAAGTTTGGCAAAGAAACAGAGTGGGGCGAAAGATGTAATGGGAAGAATGCGTTGGGCACATACTGGACAAGGGCTGTGACACGATGAACGGAAATACCCCTTCTGTGAGGAAAGAGCAATTAGCGCCACTGCATGTTGTCACCAGTTCCAGTGTATTCACTTTCCAGCATGTTTGAGCTCGAGTGGATACCAAACGCCGCCTCACAGACACGCTGCTGCATGGGCCCATTGCGCCAATAGGGAATGACAAAATGAAGGATCCTTTGCCTTTGGGCCAGCATGTCGTGTTTGGCACAGGCATCTTACGAATCCCTCCCCTCACGTTTTGGCTTTCAAAGCAGTGCACACAGGGCATTACAGGTAACTGTGCTATCGTTCTCGTACTTGAGCAGTGCACGTAGCTGGTGAAACGAGTACCAAAACGAGTGAAACAAGTACCAAAACAGGGCTTAAACACCTGGACGATGTTTGGGTCCCATTCAAGGCAGTCTTGCACTGCTACCGCACTTTCCCAGCAATAGAACAATAGATCGATATGTTAGCACACACTGTTACATACACATATATTCGAAATGCTCATCGCATATTCCCTGTCCTTGAGACTGTTCAGTTGATGAAAAAGTGCCTGAAATGTGCTGTTCTGGGGCAGTGACCAGCAGCGGACTTCCACAGTACCTGATGCACTTGTGTGCCTTGTGCAGTGCCCACTACTGGTGGCGGGAGACACGGGAGAATTATGGTGCTGGAAGATGAACCAGATATGCAGCAGGAGCATCTGCAGGGGTTCAATGGCGGCATGTATAGCTTGCAGCTGGAGCAGTCCACAGAGGGCGAGAGGTGGGGAACAGCGACACTGTGTTGTGGCAGAGAATCGCCTTTGTCGCGCTGCTACTGCATGTGTACAAATGGCATCAAACAGACAAAGTGGGTGAGCCCTGGAGCATTGCCCAGTATGTGGGAAGATGTGTACGGGAAGACGGACCTCACTTCCCCTTTTGCAAGGCGCAGTTGCCAAGGGGAGCTTTCACATCCACAGGAACTTAGGTAGATGGGGTCACTGCCTCAGTCAACTTGGGGACCTCGAAGATGGAGCACAGGCAGCATGTTTTCCTAGATGAAGCCTGCCTTGCAGAAGATGGGAAAGGGCAGGGATTGGTGGTGGTGGTGGTGGTGGTGGGGAGGGAGGGAAGGGGAGAAGGGGGAGGAGGAGGGGGGGAGGGGAGGGGGAGGGGAAATGGCTGGAGTGGGTGGAATAAGTGCCGCAGGGGACACCTAACAGTGGTGGAAATGGAATGAACTCGCCCAGTGGACCATTTCAAAACTGTGGCTACCAGGTCGCCAGGCGTGTTCCAAACGATGGCCACATTCGCTGTGTTTGCTTTATTGGAGGAATGCAGTGTCGCATGTATGGGGCCCATCCTGTGCTTCGTATCTCCTGGTCCATCCTAATGCCGTCGCATTCGTCTGGCACCATGACAGGGCATTGTGCGACTTGCTTGTGCAGAGAATTTCGGGACTGGTTGGAGCAGCACGAGTGGCTAATACCATGATGCTAATACCTGCGTGATACTTTGAGCATGCAGCAACCTTGGATCCATGCCTGTTGCAAATCAGTGCTTACTAATCTTGAAACGATTGTGACGTTTGAATCAGAATTGCAATTTTTGACAAATGCATCTGGTTTCTTGCAACGCTTGTCTTGTGAGCACGAGTCGACACTTGCCAGAAGTACAGCAGCAATGTGTCTGACATCCATGGCCAAGACGGGCCCGGTGTTGTTGCCATTTTTTGCTGGTATTGAAATATTTGTGTATTCATTTGTTTATTTGTTTATTTATTTGTTTATTTGGTTGCTTGTTGGCTTATTTGCTTAATTATCTGAAAGTATTGCATGAATTTCGTACGCCTCGTTCAGGGAAAGTCTCCAAGGTCGGCGTCGATTGGCAACTTCCATTGGGCGTCAAGACGACGAGGAGGAGGATGTAAAGCTACTGGAGTCATTCGATGCAGGTGAAACTAAAATATTGACATTATGGACTTTTCAGTGTATGGTATTATATTGTTCAGTGTGTTGCAGTTGTTTGTTTCATTGTACAACTTGTATGATAGCTGTATTTTACAGTGTTGTATGTTTGGAATGAATGCCTTTCAGTTCGATTCTACATCCCTTGCAACCTGCTTCCTACAGGCCACTCGCTTTCTTTGTTGTTGTTTAATCTTACCACTATGTAGTTATTTCTTGCAGTGCATGGGGAGGTACGAAAATAGTGGAACCTTGGCCAAGGAGTTTGAGTAACATCTGATTAGATAATTGATATTCGAATTCTGGATAACTATATGTGTATTAATGTGCACATGTCCACATAATGCAAGAGTGTTATCTCTTCATGTTTTGATTCGGGTATTTTAGACTGTGTCTACTTTGAAGCATGCTGTGCATCAGTGATGTGACGTGTGTTTGGAAAGAGACCGACTTGTGTGCTGGGCGCAATGGGCACTTGTCAATCTTCTGCATTAAAATCGTTTGAGTTGGTGGCAACTTTGATGACTATTCCCTCATGATAGTTAGGTGATTTGCTTCATTTTAATTAGTGATATTTCTGCTGATATGATGTTGCTTTTTGTGGCCGTTTTTTTGACCCATGTGTTCCATGCTTTGGCAGATTCGCCCACCCCTTGCCCGTTGGCCTTGGGGTTAAAGGGGGGGAAGGGTCGCAAGGAGAGTAAAAAGGCAAGGATGAACACTAGTTCGTCTGCTGTAGCTTTGACATGAGGCACAATATCATATTCCATACAGGATGCGATGATCGTGCGATATGTTGTATTGTCGCTATTTGTGCTGTTTCTGTCGCGGAAGGTGCTATGGGCATTCGTATATGTTCTAATTCTGTTATCTCATCGCTTCTGCGATTTGTGTAACGCCATATCAACATGTGGGCACTTATCTTCCATGGCATTAATATTCTGTCGAACTAGCCAGTATTTTCTTGCACCCCCTCTTGAAGTTGCTATACGTGGCTGCTGTAAACACGCAACATTCCTGGAGGTTGTGTTTCAATGATATTTGGCTGTGACTTTGATGTTTATCTGTGCAGTACTTGGAAAAGTGAAAGTGGAAAACCAGCTCAAAAGGAATCAAGTTGCATTTTACCACACGAAATGTGAAGCAAGGCTCGTGATATATTGTGAACAGCTCAGCAGTTTTGTCGAATTTTCCCGCCTGTGTGTGGGACATTTGATCGATTTTCTTCATTATCTGTTCAGGAAAGGATTGCTCTAAATACAGAGTCCAACGCAAAGAGAATGCAGTTACTTGCAAAGATAGCATTTTTGTTTTGGTGTACGTATTTGTAGATGTATTGTTGGATTCAAAATGCGTGATGCATGCACCACCAAAATATGTACTTGTACAGTACCTCTCCATGCTTAGGCCACATAACCAAGTAATTGAATGGAACAGTAAAAGGCACATTCCTGCAAATGAGCGTTGTATAGTTGACTCACATCTTTATTTGAAGGAAAACATGTATGAGTAATGTACAAAATGGTGTGATCTCAACCGCGCTTTCAGTTCCATATTTTCACTAGCTGCACGCACGCCTGCCCCACAGGCTGTCCGGAAGTTGGTGCTGGTCCTGTCCATCAGCTTCACCTTCATGGTCGTTGAGTTTGTTGGCGGCGGCCTGGCGCGCAGCGTGGCGATCATGACTGATGCTGCGCATCTCTTGTCTGACGTCTGCGCCTTTACCATGTCGGCCTATGCGTCGCACTTGGCGTCCAAGAGGAGCAGGGCAGCTTATTCGTTCGGGTGAGTCCAGGCAGTGGTATTTCGGGAGAAATGGTCCATGCCTTGATAGTTTGTGGTAAATGGTAGCACCACCCTTTGTTGAAAAGTTGTTGGGTTGTGAAAGATCGTGGCAGATAGAGCATGGAGTTGTGCTGGCAAGGAATTTGATTGTAGATGCTGCGGCAATTGATGTTTTGGTGTTGCACTGCGGCTGTTAGGGCCTGCGATTAAGGGCACATTCTTCCAGTCAAAGCCAAACTTCACCAGGGTGTCTCGCTTGAGGTCCTGAAGTTCAACTTGTAGATATGTCAATTTCTGAACCTCAAGAGAGACTTGAAGTGAAGTGCTGAAGAACTGTTGCTGCTGCATGGCGACCATTTTATGCACACTTGCCTTGTGATGCTGGCTAACCAGCAGGCAAGCAGGTGATGAGGCAGTTGAGACACTATCAGCCAAGATGTGCCCTTTCTCCCTCCCCTCGCGATACTTCCCCCATCAAGGTTCCCTGCACGCCGTGTGCAGCCTGTGGCAAGTGTGGCTATCGACAGTATCCTAGCGCAATGGCTGCAGTGATCGAATGAACCAAGACATAACTATTGTTGCACTCCGTGCTTTACTCTATTGAACTAGAAGTCCATTACCCCGGCGGACGCCCAGTGTGATGAGCCGCCCGTGCACTGCAGCTACCACAGGGCTGAGGTCATCGGAGCCCTGCTGTCTGTTTTGGTGACATGGGCAGTCACTGGCATGCTCGTGGCGGAGGCGGTGCGGCGCTTCATCAGTCCAACAAACGTCAACGGCAAACGTGAGTGACGATGAAACTGCGTTCTGCTAGTGAAAGTTTGCAGCAAATGCATGGTTGGGATTTGTTCCCCATAAGTGCAAAATGGGACTGGATTGTGTGATTCGCTTCAGACGGGCCCACACAACTTGGATGAAGCTACAGACATCTGGGTTTAGTAATGCAACACTTAGGAACAAGTGGAATACCTGTTTAGCACTTCAGAGCAGTGACAGGAGAAGTTCACTCTTCCACCGTAGCATCCCTACCTCCAGGGTGTGCCAGCGCCCAGCGTACCTAACTTGGGGTGTGTTACGTTGGAGACCTTGACATCTGGGCCCCAGATGTCCAAGTCCACAACCTCACACACCCCAACGTCCCAGTGGACATTTCCTCCTGGTGCAGCTGAAAGCAGGGTTCCTGTTGTTGTGCCAAGAGCACCTATGTCTCATCCCACCCATCTGCCGACGCTCCCCGCCGATTCCTGGCGACACCCCTCCCTGCCACCCAAAGTTGGCAGGGAGGCCAGCGGGTCACACCAGCATCGGCGGTTGTTGGGCCTTTTCTCCTCCACTGATAGATGAGAAGCACAAGGTTGATGTCTTGTGCCCAGGGCTTTAGCAGTACTGGGAGAGGCTCACTTTTACAGTACTTGAGCAGTGTGAGAACATCATCTGTGCATCATTTCAACAGCGGAACGAGAAGTTCGCTAGGTAGCAGAAGCTCACTTTCGACTATTGAAACAGTACAAGGCAAAGATCATCTGCCCAACGCTTTTGCAATGCCAAGAAGACCTCGTATCGCAGTGCTTGAAGTGCAAGGAGAAGCTCAGTTGCCCAACTTTTCTTTCAGCAATAGTTTGCATGGACTGGACGTGGCCTGCAGATTCAAATGAGGCTTATGTTTGTGTGATCTTTGTGTTGCAGTGATGTTCTTCTTGGCCATTGGGGGTCTTGTGATGAATTTAATCTTGATGTTCGTGCTGGGACATGGGCATTCACATGGAGGTGCGCTGCAGCAATTATGTATTGTTTTAGTATATGTCCATACCTATGGCACATGTTCTGTAGCATTCAGTGCAACCAGGTGTGTGGAATACATATTTCATCAGTTTGGATGATATTGTTATAAGTACATTGTACTTATTTACTAGGTGTGTTGTATTGCGTATAGCTTGTCAATTGTACTGACAAACAGCTGTGTGAAAAACTGCATTTCTGGCAGAGGTGTTCTGTGTTTTTGGCCCAAGAGGCTCTGGAGTGCACCCAGGCTGATACCAATGTTTGGTGAGCCTCAATCCAAGGACAAATGAACTGAAGTAGATAAACCAAAGTGACAGGCTACATATTGACATCGCAACGTCCGGTTGGTGGCTCCAATGGCTGAGTTTCCTCAATCAATGTCAAAGAAATAGAAAAACTGGATTGGCTGTTTGCAATGCAGGGCACGATGACAGTGGCCATTGCCAACCCAAGGAGCTTTCACAGAAGCTCAAGCACCACCACGATGAGGACGATCATGACCACAAGCATGAGCAGGCGCAAAAGGACGCATTGAAACATGGCGGCCATTCACATTCACGTTCCAAACATCGGCGCCACTGCAGCCATGGGCATGACCATGAGAACATGAGCATTCGTGCAGCTTTCATCCACATTTTAGGGGACCTTGTCCAAAGCATAGGTGGGGAGGGTGTGTGCTATATGCAACATTATTTGATTGTGCATGCTTGTTGTGTTGAAAGTCACAGTTGTATGTGTTTGCCGTGGATAGGGAGGTAGTGTGTCATGTTCTCCTTGCCCCTGGACCAAAATGGAGAGAAGCAGTTGCAGAATTGGCTTGGAGAGATGTTCTGACATCACCGGCACTGTGTTTAATTGTGCATGAACGGGACTAAAGTATGTGCTTGAGAGTTCAACCGCCATAAGTAGGACCATATTTCATGGTCTCAGCTGTGTTTTTGGCACCATCTTCCACAAGTGCTGTTGTGCATAATTGCCCTCAAACTCACAGCTTGTCACGCCTCCCTTCCAGGCGTCGTGATCTCTGGGGCCCTCATATGGTGGCACGACGACGACCCCAAATGGAACATCGCGGACCCCATCAGCACCTTCATCTTTGCAGGCCTCGTCATGTGCACGACCATCCGCATCCTGAACTCAACCCTGGATGCCTTCATGCTTCGAGCTCCGCGTGGGCACAACATCGAAATCATTCACAAAGGCCTGAGCAGCATAGAGGGAATACAGGTGCGCCCGATCATGCTGTTTTTGGCCTTTCTCTCGTGCATAAGGTGCAGACTTAGATTGAGATTGAATTAATCTTCACGCTCGATTGCCAAGGGAATCTTTTGGGTGAATTATGTGAGCTGTCACAGGTGGTGAATGTTTTCATGCTTTTTGGATGGTGCTTTGGTTTCAAAGAATTTACCAAAAATGATGGAAGTATGGCCCTGCAGCTTGAATGTCGTGTGGGGCACGGTGCCATCAACACAGTTTGTTGCAGAGCATTTGTTCATTCTTATGTGTCCAAAACATATTCCACCGTGTTTGGCCTTAATGGCCTGCTGAATAACATTCAACCCTTCCGCATTTTGAAATTTCACTGTTATGTTTTTTGCTCCACATTTTTCTTTTCAAGGCCTTGTGCTGTCAACGCTGCTCTGCAAATTTTTTTTAGTGTTGCTCCTCAAAGAAGGCCAACCATTATGTTACTATGAAGAAAGCTTTAACAAAATGCTGTGTGCCTCAAGCACCGTTCTTCCCCTGCTCCATCGGTGTGGTTGGTGCCCTTCTTTTAATTCCTAATGTATTACACTGTGATACGAGCAGAGGAGCTCCCCCATGGTTGGTGTCTTTGCTGTGGTGGTAGCTAAGCTTGTGATGAAAACCACGAGGTGGTTTGCACCTAAGCCATACCACGACAAACATACAGAAACAACCAGAAATTTCTTCAGCATGCGAAGGGCCGGAATGCGAAGCCCCCCCACTGGCTCAAAATCGCCCGCTTTGCGCAATTTTTGAATCTATCACGAAGTCGTGCTAGTTTGTTGAAAATTGGTCACTACTGGCGACGCTACTGTATGTAATTGTCCGCAACTTGACGGGATTGCCATCCAGGGCGCGGTTTAGGATAGCATTGTTTGGCTTATTGGTGACGCTTCAGAATGAAGCGCTGATAACGGAGCAAGCACTGTTGTGGACGCAGTTTTGTCAGCATATCTTTCCGATGTCTTCTTTCTTACTCTTGCACTGCGTTGTATGTTGTTTTCATTTGCGTATGTTGTACTCGTTATACGAAAACTAATCATGCCAGACTCTGGGCGGTGATATGGACGGAGGGGTGGTCATGTGCAAGGGAATAGATCTAGCACGACACGTGCTTTTGCGACAATCGCGCCCACATTGAGGTCCATGCTTGTATTTTTATCTGTATCTGCATATGTGTTTGTGTTTGTATTTGTATTTGTGACCTCGCCTTGCATGCGTTCGCGCAGGGCGTGCGGGACTTGCATGTGTGGGGCCTCGCCCCTGGCATCCCTGTGCTGTCCTGCTGTGTCGTCTTCGACGCTGGAGCAGACAGGTGCCGCGTGCTCCAACTGGCCACGGAGTACTGCCGGCTGATCGGCATCGACCACTCGACCATCGAGACACAGCGCGGCGGCCCCGGCGCCACCCCCCGGGGCCTCCCGCTCTGAATTCTTTCATTCTTGTAATGTGTGCAGTGATTGTAAATTCTTTGGCAACGGCTGTTGACCGCACGATTGTTTTGACTTGCTGTTTGACTATTGGACTTGCTGGTTGACCACCTTGAGGTCTGGTCGGTTGTCTGTGGGCTGTTGGGAAGTGTTGGAGTTACCAGAAATCGAGGCCATTATAAGACAGACATGTGATTGAAAAGCAAATAGAATGCTGGAAGGGGTTCACTTCACAACACAGGGAGCTGGGTTTTGGAAGGGAGGGTGGAGCCCTCTGGGTTACGGCAGGTGCAACAAAGCGCTGTTTGGTGGTAATGAACGGTGGTTTGCAGCACTGCGTGCAAAAAATTGCGGCTGAATGCTGCTATTTGCACTTACGGTACCTAAACTACCATTACGCGCTGCTGGATACCACTGAGGGCTACTGTGTGCTGCTGAGTACCACTGAGCAGTTAAGTGTGTATACACTTTGCTAGAATAAGAATTCGCCAATGGCATCGGTCAACCCAGGCGGCCAGTCCTTTCAGAGTTTGCAGATTCGATCTTGCCGTCCATGTCGACAGGTGCAAAAAAACTGCAATGGGGTTAAAACTCTCTTGCATTTTTACATGATAATCTTGAAGAATTGTAACAATTCGACTTTCCATCAACCTGCCGATAAGCCTGCAGCTGCAGATGTTTGCCTAAATGTGACCCGTGTGCCCTCTGGGAAGGGCATCTCTGAGGAAAACCTGTGCAAGATATAGCAGTTCACTGTACTTGATTGCACCATTTTTTTTCTGGAATGGCCTGCTACATGTCCACGTGCCTGATCCAAAGCACAAAGTGTTGGTGATGGTGCCCCCAACATGCTTCAGCATTCCTACCAGCATGCGCTACAACGCATTCAGTGGAAGTACTGCAGTACCTTCCGCATCTTGGGGTATTTGAGCAATGCAATTTCAGGTGCGCACTTTTCAGCTGCGCCACCTTTGTTAAGTTCGCTGTTAGCCATGTTGGCTTTGCTCTCGATGAGGGACATGTGGATGATGCATGTGCCAGCCATTGTGGCTGTATATGTGAGCATTTATTGACCAGCTGAATGACGTAGCATCACAACCAGTCAGACGTCTCCGGCATCAGACAGCCAAGCGTTGATAGGAAATGACGAAAGCCCCCCTGAAACAAGTAGTGAATCAAATAGCAGAGTTTTAGCTTACCAGTATTAAACCACAGAATTGGCTCCGTCCAATCCATGATCCATCTTGAGAACAGATCTGATGAGAGGTGATAACAAGACTGGAAAAAGCATTGAGCGGCAAAACAAAGAACTGAAAATGAGATGGTGTGAAAATGAGTTTCTTATCAGGCCATCACTTCAGGGCCTTATGGTGATATTTTTGTTCATCATTCATGATCGTTTCCACTAGGAAAAAACAGTCCAGATGACATTGTCCTGACACGGTCTGCTCAAAATCCAACCGTGTATTTTTGGCAAATGTTGTCACAAAACAACATAGTTAGTGCACACATTGACACAGTTTTAACCATGTACCCTCAAACAATTGTGTAGACTACACGGTTTTCCAGGATACGTGGTTAAAACTGTGCCTATGTGTACTAATTGTGTAGTTTTGGGACCACATTTGCCGAAAGCACATAGTTGGCTTGTGAGCAGACAGTGTCAGGACTGTGTCCTTAGGCCTATTTTTAACTAGTGTGCAGGCTTCATGTTGCATCCCATGTGGCACTCTGAGTCGAGCTAGTGATCGGGGTCTGATTAGACCACAATCGTTGTGATGGCTGAAATTGAGTCAGTGCTTGGATCTAATTTTGCCATCAACATTCTCTCAAAACATTTCCATACTTTCCTCAGTATTTGATGAGTGGAACGGCCATCCTATATGGCAGGAACTTCGCTTATTTTGTTCTCTAATCGGTCACGCTGCACTGTCTATGCTGAGCTTCGGGGTGCTCTGTGAAAAGTATGTTTTGTAGGATATGAAGGTGGATGAAGAAAGTCAAAGGCAGGGTGGCTTCAGGTGGCGAATGTGGATGCTGCTTGCGGCCAATCGCTGGCGTTGTCAAGAGGCCTATGAAGCGTCTTGTATGGGCTGTGGGATGGGTCGAAATATGGGGGCTGGCCATGAGCAAGGCGTTCTCACTTCACATAATATTTGTAACTCTTATTATTGAGAATTTATATATTAGTATTACAGGGATTTTATATATAAAAAATGTAGTGACCATGGCAGGAAATTTTGACTAATATCGTGTAAATGCAATTATAGTATGAATGAACATGAATTAATAAGCACAGTTGTAACAAACTTGAAGTTCAAGTTCATTACACAGTGTCTCGTACACTGTGTAGTGCAGGAACGGTGTAATGAACATTGTTCAACGTAGAATCCAGTCTTTTGGATCAATGGCGCCCTTGTGCTGATTCAGAGGATGCAAGGTGTAAAAGTTCTCAATGCTCAAAAGGAATTTAACTTAGCCAGATGCATTACATAAGAAGGTGAACGAGCAATTTCCATAGGTATGTAAGGCCACGAGAAATCGCACAGTGTCCATTCAATATTGCAAGGTACAGCCAAGGCCATGGTGACTCACTGTATTTTCTTCCGCGACTTTAGCAGTGGACGATTTTGATCATTGGAACAGATCAATTGTACTTAACCAAATCAATTTATCCGGCACATGGCGATCTGGTGCTGTTGTCATTGATTCATTTTACGCTTATCTTCCTGTCCTGTCCATCGAGCAGAGCTTGGACTGGATTGCTTGGTAGCCACTTTTCATGCGAAGTAACGGAATACCGGTATAGCCGGAATATAATTTGTCCACTGGCACCTTTTGTGCCCGTGGAATGAAACCTCAACAGAAGGGACCGCCTCGAAAGGGTCCAAATAATTCTTTGGGTCGCGCCAACTGCGATACCATTTTGACCGAAAATGGCGCTTTCCCTGTGACTGCGATGGCCCCAGAAGTGACTGGGATGGCACCAATTTGTACCAAATAGCAATGCTGCTGGCATCTCCAGGGTGGCGTTTTCTGGTGACGATCGAAATGCAATGCAACGTTTGGAATCAGGCGAGGGTCGTAGCGGTTATTTCCGTTGTGCAATAGCTTGCAAGTAGTGGTGGTGTGGACGTTGCCCTTGGCACAATCAGCGGATTTCATCGCCATCGCAAAGAATCTTACGAGTTTAGTTGTGCGCGCCCATGGCTGGGCGCCCTCTAGCCGTGCCGGCCTTGCAACGCGATCAATGTGGAGGCCTTGTATCCATTCCCAGGGCTAATGCTGTTAGCCCGGTGGATATAGCAATTGGGTCCTTACCACAGCGCTCCTCACTACTGTACAAACTACTGCGTTGCATCCATCGATTTGAAAGCCAAAATGGGCCCCGCTGGTCGCGCGCATCCTATCGCCCATGTGCGCACCCTCCTCGCGCAACGGGCAAGGGTCGTATGTTTCGCAATAAGCTTGATTCGCGCCGCTCACAGCGTTCTTTGAGTTGGCCGCGGGCCAGCGCTCTGATACGATGCCCTCAATGCGCCATGCATGGAGGACAGCAGGGCTGAGCGATGGCAGTAACTGAGTGGGACTCGTAGGGCGCCTGGGCGCGGTGAATTTGTTTCGGTTCCTTGTAATCCACCTCTCAGGGCAAAGCCCTCATGCAGTGACCAGTTCGGGTTAGCTGAATTCGTTACATGCAGGTGGAGCACAGCGAGAGACATCCATTGATGCTGCTCCCTCGCATATATACACCGTTGCAATTCATCCTACACAGCTCTGCGTCCGCTCTATTCTCCTGCTTCCCAATTGCCACAGAATCACGCTCCCTTTCAATCACATCCCTCGCCAGCGTCCAACGGCACATTCCAGTCTTCGGTTTAGCCCATTCATATAATACCTATGCCCTTATCCCCGGGCGATTCCCCAAACATCTATCCATCAAATTGCTCGTCGAAGACGGCCACGCGCTTTGGTCGCCATGGATGGGGCTTCTTCATCAGATGATGCTTGTCTCAAATTCACCGCATCAGACGGGACACATGCTTTTGCGCGGTACTCCTAAAGGTGGACGCGGGAACGCTGACCTGATTCTGGCCGCGGGCAGGAGAGCGTGTGTGTAGCCGAACTGTTGCTTCGGCTGCCGAAGCAACAGTCGAGACGCAACAGCCAACAGACGCGACGCCACGCGAGGGAGCCAAGGGCCACCAAGCCGCACCGGGTGGAGAACCAACACCCGAGGACGCCAGCATACTATGTGAGCGTCACTGCTCCCGTTGCCACCCCGCGCCCCCCCGCTCGCCTCCGCCTCGGCCGCGATTCCTTCCGCGCTCGCCCGCAATCGCAGAACGGCAGCCGCACAGGCAAAACCCTGTCGTGAAAATGCCCTTGCCAAACGCTTCAATTTCCAGCGCGACCCGTTCAGACATGGAAAAACAAGCGCCGCGCTGGGTGCGGGGATTCCAATGCGATATTGGACGCTGGCCGCGCGCCCTCTCACGCATTTTGCAATGCCTGCCTCCTTGTGACAGCCCATTAATGGCGAACATTCGCCTTGCCCCAGGAGCAATAGGAGTAATGTGCAACTCCGTGGGGCAGCAGGTGCAGCGTGGTAACAACAATGCGTGCCAAGAGTATGGGTGACCGCGCCCCATGCCAGCACAGTCAAACTGCGGCATGCACCGCGTGCTGATGGCGTGACATGAGTAGACCTGCGACAGAAACGCGCCTGGACAGAACGGCGCCATGCTGGCCGCACCACGCTCACCACACCATTGGCATGCCTGTGCTAAGATAGGAGGTGCAAATGTTGAGCGAACACCGTTGTTGGCTTCATTGCATCCAGTGACACCTGAAATTCAGGTGAAGCGCTTGGTATGGAAAACCATGGCAGACTCAGTGACCACTCTGCATGCACCAACAGTTTTTTACATTGCCTTCCTCAACCGATTCATGAACCAAGCACCAATTCACAAAGCAATCATTCCATCGATTCAATCCTCGCCTTCATTACATTCACAGCTTCACGTACACTACCACATTGCTGATTCAACCATGCGTGTGTTCATTACAATGCATTAATTCGTTCATCAAATAATCAACGAAACAAGCAATCAATGCACCTGAACATCAAGCAATTCATGGCTGCTAGCATATCCTCATGCTCTGGCCACGCAATTATCGACGCAGTCCTCTCAATCGGACCGCCATCCTTTCACTAAATCGAAATTTCTGCACTCTGGTGGACCACTTGGCTGTGCCTGTCCAGATCCATACCTGCATCACCATACCCATACACACCATTCTTATGACGCGGTGTCAAATTCGCTGATGTCAGCATCCATGCTGCTGGCCGTGTGCATGTATGCACATTCATATTCAATGATTCAAACTGTTGTCAGAGCCGTTGTCACCACCAAATATTAATTACCAATATCTGCACTGCTGTGAAACACTTTGATGTATCTCTGCGCATGCCCACGTACTTCAGCATGCCAGTAAACGCCTGCCATGTGATGCCAAATTCAATCATGGCAGTTTTCATACTTGCGTTCATGCAGATATACAACTACCAATAATGTTCTGTCGCTACTTAGCAAAAAGTTTACTGCAGTATTATAAACTCATCATTTCAAACTGCGTGTTGTGCATGGCTGCGCAAACGAAAAAGCCAGTAACAGGAGCAGCATTATGTTCCTCAAGTTGCCGACATTGTAGCACTCTCCACTGTAAAGGCTATTTGTTTCCTCTCTAGTCTTCTCCACTCTCCTTTCTCCTCTTTCCGCTGTTTTTCTCAGTTTTCTCATACCAATAGTTGACGCGCTGTCTGCACACTAAAAGAATGCAGTGATATTGAATAGAAAACACAAAAGAGATGGTTACTGGCCAAGTGCGGCGCCAAATTCGTCGCCGTATTTAAATTCTAATGCTATTCATGCTCATGCTCATGCTCATGCTCATGCTCATGGTCATTGTCATTGTCATAATGCGTACCGCGGGCACATTGGCGGGACCACAATGAGGTTATAAACGTGACATTACCAAACATGAGCGTGGGCTACATGTCGACAGTCACGCAAATGAAATAAATGACGAACGCCAGGTGGAACGTTTTCAGACCGATATATACTTCAATTTTCGCGACAATTGCCCCACATGGTTTTGTTGGCAGTTGTGGTTGGGAATCCAACGCCCTGAACGTACTGCATCACTTAAAGTGATTCACTTTGTAAAACCATTGCAAGAAACACTCTTGCATACCGCACAGCGATGTAGCGACACCGAGCTGGCCTCAAAAACCGGCTGCATGATGCCTGCCGCGCCCTCCCGCCACCCGTCAGGCTATTCCCTGGAGACGCGCCGACGCGTGGCAGTCGGTGGTTTCTTATTGTAGCCGCATAAAAGTGCCTTCAACAGCACAACGCAGGGCACAGGACAATATCCTTGAGCCACTAGATTGAGTGCGGATGGCGCAATGATTCCGCTGCCTGGCTTCTAACTGCGTTTAGAATCATATACTTCGAAATTGCCTTTGAATTGTGTGAATGGGCACTCCCTCACAATGCCGGCCTTTCAATACGGTCCTTGGGGGCGTCTTCCATCCTTATACAAACTTAGGATCATCCCTGGAGGTTGCTGAATTAAGACAATACTGTACCTCCCCCGACGATTGAAAGCTTCGCGGAGGCATTGGAACATGGCGGTAGTTGGTTCGCCACCGATTAACAGGCCTTGGACATCCTTGCAGGTTATCTCGGTTATGTGGCTATTCCACCATGTCAGCGTCACAGTTTTGCGCTGCCCTAACTTAGCCTCAAATTGGCGCTGAGCGTTCCCAATTCGATCCCATTGCCTTCTCTTATTTCGTCCAACTGACTGCGACTCTGACAGCTAGTCGTCCCTTCAGCAGCGCAGGCCACTTCATCGAAGAAAATTTTCATATCGGGCTTTCAACTTCGAACGCGGTGTCTAGTGCACGCTTCGTGCAGCGCGTTGGCAGCAGTGCGTCTCGCTGTCGCCACCACTAGGAAAAAAAGGCAAAATAACGCGTGTTCCACGTGTACAAAGCTTACTTGTTTGTGTTATTTTTGTGTTCCTGAGCGTGCAGAACTTTGATGAAATGTGTTTTATGTGTTCGCAAAAGCGTTATTTGACCCCTTTTTCGTAGTGCACAGTGCCGTGAGATTCGATTACCATACCTGCATATTGTGCCGCACAGCTTCGCTGCTACAACAAGCGACATTCTCAATGGTGTCAGTATTGAGTGTCAGTATTGTCCCGCGTTTTGACAGCGGGACAACAACGTGTAGTTTCTATCTTCAAGATTTGCGCAACGAAAATCCACATACAGCATTTACACCCGAAGCGGAAAGTTTTTCCGTCAACAGAACTGCCGACATGGAATAGCTTATCATTTCCCTCGGGTTCAATAAACACATCATCCATTACTCCACCACAAAACCGTCCGGCTTCCCATTGACTATAAATGCAGATACGCTAACATTCGCTCAAGTGCAACGCACACAAGCCACTCATCGAGCAGCCTGCATCATGCCACCTGAAGCATGAATTTCCTATCGACTGGCCCCTTCATAGGCGCAGGTCCATTCGCAGGCAGCAAAAAAGTAGCCCCACTTTGGGAACATATCTCATAGCTTCAGACGCTCAACCGGTGCCCAATTCACGCCTCTCGACTCAGCAGGGCTGATTGTTCACGCCACATCCAACGCAGCCAGCCCGTGCAATCGGCGCGCTCAGCCCTTCTTGGCGCAGACTCCCTTGTAGCACACGTCCTTCACCTTCTCGCACTTCTCCCTCTTCTTGAACTCCTTGCATCCGTCCCTCACCTGCCTGCACTTCTCAATCTTCTCGTACACCTTGCAGCCCGTCTTGATCTCCTTGCAGTCCGTGGTTTCCACCAGCTCGTACTTGACGCAGATATCCTTCCCGGGCACGCACACCTTCTCGTGCTTGTAGCCCGCGCAAAATTTCTTGGTTTCGCAGGCCTCGTCGTACTTAACGCACTTTTGGTGATCGTCGTACTTCAGGCACGTGTCGGTGGGCGTGCACACCTTCTTTTCGTCATAGTGCTTGCACACCTTTTCGTAGGTGCACTTCTCGAGGTTCTTGGTCTTCGCGCACTTGTGCTCCTTCTTGCAGATCTTCTTCGTGTCATACACCTCGCAGGGGCCGTTGCGCAAGTAGCACTTTGTAGCGAAATTGTACGTCTTGCAGAAGGGGGTGTCGACCAGCATGCATTCTGAGATGGATGCAAGGGGGCAGAAGCGTTCAGGGCCTTGTGGCAGTGAGCATTAGGCTCCCAAGTGATGGAAAACGCGCGCGTATTGGGCCCGCACTTGAACAGCGGCGGCTATCCAAAATCATGTGCAATGGATGCCCACCGAAAGGAGGGCGTCAAGACACGTTCCAGCAGCTCGGAAGGCTGCGGCATTGCTTGGCGCATCTCATGGGCATGGAATAACCTTTGCCAATGCGCATATTGCGGCGAAAATCGCATCGCAACGAACAAAGGATGCCGCCCTTTCGAATTGCGCAAGCTCTTCGTAAGCGCTCTACACTAGGATAAAAAAGGGCCAAATAACACTTTTGCAAACACATATAAAACACATTTCATCAACGTTCTGCACGCTAAGAACACAAAAATAACACAAACCCGTAGACTTTGTACACGTTTGAACACGGGTTATTTGGCCCTTTTTTCCCTAGTGCTATGGAATGCTGCGGCCACGGAGCAACATTTGATCGCTTGCAGACTGGGTGCAGATACCATCGCGGCGACCAAGGGCCCTAGGAAGCTGGTTACCAGATCAGCGAGGCGGCTACGCCATAAGGATGTGGAATTGGCGAAACCGGCTCAACGACTGCTAACTGTGCTGCTCACCCATGGCCGGGGTGGGCCCTTTGCGCCAGATTACTAATAGTCAAGCAGGCCAATCGCTGGGGCATCATATAAGCGCTCGCTGCTGCGCTTAGTTCTATCTGAACCCAATCTCTCCTGCCCAAGCTATCATACCACGACTTAGAGGACCCAGTTTTATAAAGGATGCCACGAAATCGGGCGGGCAATAGACCTACAGGCATTGTCCCCATTGGCTTGACAGGCGGCCATTTCCAGTGCCGCTCCAGACCCACATATGTGACGTTGAGCTCTCACTGACAGATGGCAGGAACGCCGAAAAGCCGCAACTCACTCTTTTTGTAGGTGCAGTAAGGCCAGTAGCGCGGCTTGCACTTCTCGTATTCGCCGCAGCCCGTGTCCTCGTTGCAGTACTTAGGGCCTTGCAACAAACACCCCACGTCCGTCAGACAATCAGTTCATTTCCAAACGGATTTGAGGATTTAGATGAATTGGTGTTGGTGTTCGCGTGGCGCACTTTATTCGCCTGTGTGCACTCTCTTTGAAATGACTGCGGCACTTGGAACTAGCACCAGAACGATAGCAGCCACCCAATTGGTCCACTGAGCAATTCTCCATTTCGTGGAGTCGGGCATCAAGGCTGAAGGCAACACTGGGGCGCGCGCATAGGTTGGGGAGTGGGGGAGGACACCGCCACTTTAGCGTCATGACACAGTCCAACTGAGACTAATGTGCTACCGGGAAGCAGGTGCGCTGAAACTGAAATGGCGGAGCCATTCCTAGGTCCCTCTCACCGACATTTGTGAATGCCCGCGCATGAACGCCTAAAGCGCAGCATCTGCAGCACATACTGACAGCCCAGCACAGCACAGTTGGCTGGCTCCCAAAGCGCAGTTCTTCTCAGACGGGGATTTCGGAACCTCGATTGGAGACTCGCCCACCTGATGAGAGGAGGGATCGCCCTTCGATCTTGCCCGCCTCAGCAACGGCCTGCGGTTGCACATGATGACGTCAAGGACCGGACAGCGGAATGGCGCGAATGATCCTTTGCAGGCTGGCTGTATGACGCACTGCGCAGCAGAATAACGCAAACGATCCTGCGCAGGTTGACGGAATGACGCACTGGCAACCTCCGGGGGGCGGTGATGCGCTGGAACAGGCCGCTGCCACCGCCCAGGGGTCCACCCTCGGTTGCAGGTTGGCGTCCACACTGCGAGCCGCGGGGGGAAAGAGCGGAGCTCACTGTTGTTCCAGTGCACTCACCGCGAGGGCCAGGAGGGCGAACAGGACCGTGAACTTCATGGCGTCGGCTACCTGTGGCGCACGGAGACAGGGACATCCTGTCAGACAGTTGACCTTACATCCAGAAGGGCCGTCCTACAGGATGGGGCTGGGGCTGATCGAGGCGCCCCTCGGAGCGTGGAGCAGCCACCCAGGGGGCCCGCTGTCGCCCTGGAGGGTGCCCGTTCGCGAGGATGCATGGATATTGGATCCATGGCGCGGTGACATATCGCGAGATGGCGGTGGGCGACCCGCTATAGCGAGGGCGGCGAGGCGGCTCCGCCCCTCGCACAGGCCAGTCCCCGACACGAAAATGCCACCGCGATCCGAAGGGCAGAGATGGTTGAAACGATCACAATTTCCTACAAGTTTCCCGTAACCCGCTCCCCGTACTTCGAACCCCGACCCAAAACCCAGCACGGCTTGCATATCGCAGCTGGCGAGCGCGCTCGCGCCAACCCGCGCCATTGGCACCAGCCACATCGAACGCGCCGTCGCCGCTCAATTGCCGCCAAGGATAGGCATCATTGGTGTGGGTCGCGGTCAGCCTGGTGCCAGCCATCGCGCGCACATGATGCGGCCCATTAATACGACAACGAAGCCCAGGCGCGGGCCACGCTCCCAAACACCGTCTTCCGCCTCCCGCCCAAAGGAGACCCGACCTGATCCGTTCCGGTGCCGAGTAGCCCAAGGGGGTAGGGGCAGCAGTACCGGGGGTCGTCTGAAGGCGCCGAGGCCAACTTCCCGCTGTCCCGAATGCCATAGGAGGAATATATAGAACGGGGGCGGGGTACACCGGGCGCAGATCCGGGGAGATGCGTGGGGACGGGGCCCAAATCCAATACAGGCGGTACAGTGGGGGGGCGCCCGCCCGCCTGGCAGACGCTCTGGCGGATGTAGCCAACGCCAACCCGCGGGAAGGAAATTTGACGGCTTGGTTCACGCGGATCACGCACGGTCCTTACCGCACACCGGGGTTGCTCTGTCTCTTTGATGAGCAGTTTAATGCGGCGTTGCCAAACCGCGTTGCCCGCGTTAACGTGGGCTGACGCAGGAGTATATTTCATAGTCGTGTTTGCGGCGTGTGGGAAGTCGTGCTGGAAGGGCGAATTGAACAAAGGGGTATGGCCAGACGGCCAACTGCAAGGAAGGAAATGACAAGTCTCAATTTGAGGATGACGTGGATGAGAAGCAGGGCTCACCGACGTGGACTCGGGCGCGCTTGTTGAGGGGACCGGCTCCTGCGCAGAGCACACTTTCTGATCGGAGTATGCAAATGCGTGCGGCCCTGAAACTTACCTTTGTGAATATTCACCTCAGGGCGTCAACGCTTTGCCATATTACCTGCTTGTTCGTGAGAGAAACCCTGGAATCAACTCATTGAGCCGAGCAGGACATAACACTAGGAAAAAAGGGCCAAATAACACGTGTTCAAACGTGTATAAAGTTTACGGGTTTGCGCTATTTTTGTGTTCTTAGCGTGTAAAATTATGATGAAATGTGTTTTATGTGTGTTCGCAAAAGTGTTATTTGGCCCTTTTCTTCCTATTGTAAGGGTGTTTCCTGGATAGGGGAAACTTGAACTGGGCGCTTTCCTGCTGCCAGTAGAATTTGCGTTTAAGCCCGGTTTGGATGAGGCTCTGTGATAGCAGGTTCAAATGTTTTCTAGACTGTTTTGTATTGGATTGTTCGACACTCCTCACCAAGAAGCAGTCAACCGTGTTATTCCGCATTTCCAACGAGACCACCACCGTCCAGTCCTCTGCAGTGTGGGGCTCCGTGAGGGCACTAGCGAAAAAGTACCAAATAACACTATTTGCAAAAATATGTATATGCATTTTATCAGTTTTTCTTCATACTAAAGACACGAAAACAACTTAAACCCGTGTACTTTGTACACGCATGAACACGTGCTATTTGGGCCTTTTTTCCCAGTGCGGTGTACACTTCGCGTTGGGTAGAAAATGAAATGTGCCTTGATGCGGGTGCGACTGTGCCCCTGAACATCTGTATATGCGTATTACCGCGCGTATGTCTCCTTTAGGACCAAGCTTGGTAAGCCTGCATGAAACACTTAAGGTGGTGGTGCGTGTGCGTGTGGCAAATGACAACTTGTGGACAACTCTCCATTGACAAATGCGAATGTTAACAACTCTGCTTGGAGGTTCCACCCCCTTGACCATGAGAGACTATTATGCTTGGTGGCCTATCACCCGTTGGTCCATTCAGCGATCTCTCAAGGGGCCAGAAATGGAAGATTCTGGTGGGCGTTCATGTGCTGCCGACAAACGAAGGCAGATGTGCTGGACGAAGTCGGGTAATCAAACTACGTAGCATGACAAGATTCAAGACACCAACTTCAGGTCCGTCGCTCGGCGCCCGCCATTCGCTTTAGACTAGGTCAAAGAGAATTGGCTGTGCTTCCAACCTCATAATGGCGCGCCTGCTTTCTGTTGCGATATTAAAAGGCCCGCAATCATGCCGCCTTATGGCAGCGGCTGTGCGGGAATTCGTCGACGCCAATGGTTAAAGTATTCCCACCTCATTGTTGAGCGTTACGCGTGCTTGCGAGGCTGTTTATTGCTTTACAACCTTCAGAAACAGTGGTGCTGCCAATACTTGAAATGAATAAGCCCGCCACTTTCTGTACCAGGGAAATTTGAAATTTCCCAAATTTTCGAATTTCCCGAAATGGCAAATTTGGTCAGCATGCCGCTGTGCCCACCCCGACTCGCAAGGGCAAATTGACGATGCCGAAGATGTGCCCATGCAGTCCCAAAGCATACGCTCTTCTCGCGGGTCACAGAGGAGTCGGCCAAAAACGTCGCCATAATTACAGCAATATGGAATCCATCCAAACAACGTGCACCACTTTGCGTCGCCAAAACCTGGCAGCATTCAACACAGCTATTGAGTTATGATGAGTTGTGATCGACAGCCATGTCCTTCATGAGATGCTTTCGCGGACCTACACACCAGGGATCACCAGGGATGAGCCCCGCTTAATTTAGCCTAGCTCGTAGCTCACTGACACGCGCCCGGCGCTTCATTCGCGCCTTAGGATCCCACAACAGCACAACTAACTACCGCGGCACTGCGTCCTGGCGACGCCAGAAGCCGCACTCAGTACTTGGAGGCGCACGTGCCCTTGTAGCACACGTCCTTGACCTTCTTGCACTCCTTCTTCTTCTTGTACACCGCGCACCCGTCCTTCACCTTGACGCACTTCTCCTCCTCCTTGTACCTCTTGCAGCTCGTCTTCACGTCCTTGCAGTTCTTGTCGACCAACTTGTAATCGACGCAGATGCGGGGCAGGTCCACGCACTTCTTCTCATGCTTGTAGCCCTTGCACACCTGCTTGGTCTCGCACTTCTTCTCGTACTCCTTGCACTTGTGGTAGTCGCCGTATGTCAGGCACTTGCCGGTGGGGTAGCACTCCTCCTTGTCATAGTAGCCCTTGCAGACGCGCTCGGTGGTGCACTTCTGAGGCGTCTCGTATTTCTTGCATTCCTTCTCCTTTGAGCACACCTCCTTGGTGTTGTACTCCTCGCAGGCGCCCTTGTGCGTCGTGCACTTGTCGGTGTACTTGTACTCCTTGCAGAAGGGGGTGTCCACCTCAACGCACTCTGCGGAGGAAGCCAGGCCGCAAAGGGGGTTCAAGAATGCTGTGGCAAAAGTGTTTGGGAAAAAATGGTGGAAGCAAACACTACAAAGTACTAAGTAATTTGCTGCCTTTCCGCAAATGCGTGGCGGTAGGGAATTAGCCCCTTAGAAGCGATAGCAATTCGCATGATTTTGGTCCGTTCTTCAAGCCAACAGATTGTTGTCGCCTCCGTTCTGGTTCAATAAAATGTGAGCGATCATTGTGCCTGACCTGGATAGCGCAGAGTCAATCACCGCTCATATGCCATTGAGCCGAAATGGGAGAAAATTTTGCAATCGCTGTAAGGTACCTGTGATGCCCTTCATGGCGCCGGAGTGAATCTCCCTCGTGCAGTGAACGGGGCTCAAATAACAAGGGCTGCAGGTGGCAACTGCAAATCTCTCTAGCTCGTGGGAGCTGTCCACTTTTTAGCCAAATTCAGACACTGACACACGGGCCTTTGATGCTGGGTCACGCCGACCCGAAATACAGTGAAACCCAGAACGTTTGGCGGACTGTCCAGTCTCCAGCTGCAGCGCTGTTTTGTTCCGACCAGACCTTGACTGACTACCATACCAACATAGATAACCCACGGCGTATCAAGGGACAATCGCATGCCATGTTCCAACAGAGATCGGCCCCAACTCGATTGTCTGGTGTCGGGGGTCCTGCACCGGTCGAGGTGACTGAGGTATCCTGGATCCAATGCCTCTCTTCCCTGAGAGAGAATAGGAATTTATGGTGCTCGCAACTCACCCTCCCTGTACGTGCAGTAAGGAGTATAGCGCGGCTTGCACTTCTTGTAGTAGCCACAGTCGGAGTCCACGTTGCAGTACTTGGTCCCTACACACACAGCCTCCCTTGAGCGCTTCGTTCTCACAGTTCTTTGTCCCCAAGACAAGTGTTTCAACAAGAAGAGTCAGGTAATTTTCTTTAAACGATATTTCCGAATACAAAGCATATCGAAAGGAGCTGTCCAAGTTGCCATAGCTGTCGCGCCCCACATGCCCCTCCCACTCAGCACCCAAGGTGGAGTCAATATGGACGGATGAGAACAGTAGGAGGGCCTTTGAGCCACAGCGCCACGGCGATGCCCACCGTGATCACAACGCAACCGGGGAACGCAATAAGCGCAAACTCATCGGCGGAGGGCTTATTCAGACGCTCACCGCCGCGGACGTTCCTATAGCCTAAAGCACAGCATGCTGACTCCACAAGTACAGTCAGCCCCCAGGCGAGCCTCGCGACGCAGAATTGAGGCGCGGACGCCGTTTACCTGACAGAAGGGACCGGACATCGAACCGGCCCGCCTCAGCGACTGCCTGCCAGCGCACAGCTTGACGTTAGACGGACGTGATGACAGGAATGGAGCCATTTACTCCAATCGGGATTGGCGGGGGTAGGGGATTTGAGTACTCCAACGGACATTTCAAATCCGCTAATTAGGGCAGAGGCGGAATGATTCACAATATCTGTAGAATCCGCTGACTACCGCAGGGGCTGAAAACGCCAACCATAAGTGCCGGATAATCATAGTTGCATAGTCATAATTGGCGTCAAATATCGCGAATGTCGCTGGCGGGATGGCGCGGGACGGATTCTCCGACGGGCATTCAGCGTGAATATGAAACGGCGTTGATGGGCGCTCCCGCCATCAAACAGAGCACAGTCAAAAAGGGCGCGCCTGCTCGGTGAACGGGGAGGGCGGCAAACGCCGGGCGCCGCGTAGTTGCCCAGAGGCGCCGCCCCGTATGCCAACACTCACCGCGAGGGCCAGGAGCGCGATGAGGACGGCGCACTTCATGGCGGCGGCGACCTGCGCAAGAAACACCCAGACATCAGACCGCTGGTCACGCTGACAGAGCCCGTCGGAGCATTCCTCGCGGGTGGGCGTCGGCGAGGCGAGCGCCGGGCGCCAAAGCTGGGGCCACCGACCCGGGAGGGCCGCTCTCCCGTTTGAAATTGCATGCGTCCCAGGATGCATGGATATTGGGCGCGCTGCTCGACCAGTCGTCGACAGTCAGCATGGCAGGGGGGCGAGATGCCGGCAGCGCCGGGGGAAAGGGGGGGGGGGGGCCGCTCGGGCCCTGGCGACCCGCCAACGGGGAAAGGCCGCCGGCACCGCGTCTCGTACGGCGAGATGGGCAGGATCGAGAGGCGGTCGTCACACTTTGCGCGCTGTCCATCCACATACCCCACGCGTGTCGCAGTTCACAAATCGGCAAGCAAACCGACGCGAGCACACGACACCGACGCTGGCAGAGTTGATCCAGCTCGCCCTCTCCATGCCCGTGGGGTCGCTGGCCCAGATCTGCGTTCCGCGATCATCCTTGACGCCCCAGGCCGACTTCGCTCGATCAGGATGCGAGCATCGACGGGGCGACAGACCCAGCGACAGAGGACAACCGACAGAATACCGACGCCCTCCCACACCGATCCCTTTCAAAGCCACCCACCTTGACTGGGGCGACAGTCCGCGCACTGGGGCTTATGGGCATGCTCCGCTGAGTCCTGCCCGCCGACACTCCATGCGAGGAATATATAAGACTGGGGCCTCAGGTACAGGGGCCGCAGATCCCTCGGAGATGCGCAAGGAAAAGGGGGGACGTGATGCGGTACATTAGCGCAGCGTCCGCCCGGATGCAAAGCACTCGGGGGATAGGAGCCGCCGTCAAATGCGCGTCGACTCTCCGTCGTATCCGGAAACGTGACCAAGCCATCGATTGAGGACACCCGACGCTGCTTTCAGAAGGAGCCTTTCCATGAACTGTACACAACGACGAGCGATAGTACTGCGCACGCGCACCCGCGCCCAGCCGCCCGGCGGTACCTCTGTACCCGATGATGGGACGGATGGGGCGCAGGGACGAAGGGGTGATGCGACCGGTCCGCACCCCTTCGGGCGCTGTTCCCACCAGGCGCGAAATTGGAACAGAAGTTGGCGCACCCCGGTAGGTCCTCCGTCAAGCTCTCCAAGATCACAATGCCCCACCTCGTCCACGAGGAGGACGTGTCAACGCCGCCTCCCTCTGAGTCACGGCCGTTCCCAATTCGCCCCTTGCTCAAGAGCAAGGCCTTCCTCCCCCCCTCCCCACCCCCGGGGGGCTCTTCGATCCCCGCCCCCTGCGGAACGGGTGACCCGGCGCCGGTATCTTCCCGGCTTGCGGCCTCCCGGAACCACAGCTTCTTTGCGGAGCCGCGCGTTCAGGCGCCATCGACTATACATGGATGGCTCCTGCTGCCCTGTGAGTCGCGACCCCACGAGCAGCGCAGCGATCAAATCATAAGCCGAGGTCGCCAATGCGCCGCGCAGCTGTTGACGCATCAGCCGATGGCGGGGCTTCGATTGGCTACCCATCTCTGACGTGCAGGAAGCGCTGGTTGGCCGTGGTTACCGCCATGCCCCAAATTGAGGCGGCGCGATCAAGCCGCTTTGTCCTGGCCTGCACCGCCCTCGGCACACAAACTCGGGAGCAGCCCGTTGTCGTTTTCACTGTTTTGGTATCTCCGTCGATTGCAGTAGTCCTGGGCGCCCCCACCCCTTCGGTGGGGTACACCTCGCGGTGGCGCCGCTGAGCCTCTGGGCCCGGTGCGCATCACGTTGTGGATCCCAGCGATAGTGTCATTGCGGTTGTGTACAGCCACGAGGCGCACATGAGCACGTGCATGCGTGTACATATGCTTTGCGTGGAGCGCTCGTGCGTGGTGCATTTGGGATGTCGCGTGGGTGCTATCGTGTGATCAAGGACTCGGGCGGCACTGTACATTCCGCGTTATGCGGTGCCCGCACTGCACACTACGTCAGATTAGTAATCTGAGTCACCTTGGTTCAGCGCGAGGGCACCAGCGTCGGTTGCCCCTTGGGCATTGAGGCAGCTGTCTATCAAAAAGCGTTCCAGTAACCTGGTTTCCATCTGGAAAGGAGTAGATGTTGATGCAATGATGCGTGTACAGTGTCATGATGCAACGTCGAATAGTGCAGTTGCAGGGCCAGTGTATCAGCATGGACGCAATGCTGGTTCTGGCATTCACGCTCGCAAATATACACATATGGGCATTTGCTGAAGCGTTGATGGGCACTGCTTCCATGGCAATGCAGCCACAATACTGCATAAACGTCTACTCTTCTCCACATTCCAATTGCACCTTTACTTAACTGACTGTGTTCACTGTGTTTTCACAGATTCAAAGAAAGGGACCCCACCGCCACCACCACCACCACACCCACCACCACCCACCGCCCACCACCACCACCACCACATCCACATCCGCACCACACATTTTGCAAAAGCACAGTCCAGACGAGGAATCTTCTTGTTAAAGTACTAAAATGTCGGATCCTTTGCTGCAATTTCGTGCTCCAACGTATCCACATTTGGGCTCACAAGTGACACCTGTCTCACGTGAAAAGCATTTGTTGAGCTCGCCGCCAGTGGACGTGTCCTGTGCAAAAGAATATGGGCTGTTTAACCCCGCGATATCTGGGGAGGATGACACAACGGATCTGCAGTCGATGGAAGTGCCTACATGTCCCATAGAATAAGGCACATTCGCAACAGTTTCGTACAGCGGGAAACCTGTATAGTGGCCTCCCAATGTCCCCTGCAACCAACCGTGCACCGTGTTTTTCGATTGGGACGTTTTCAATGGTACATTGCGAAACTCCAGTGCGCAACGGGCCGTCCAACCATCACACTGCGTACCGAAGGGCACCAAATTGAGGTGTGCTGTCGACCTGCCACGTTTAGCGTGCATGACCAAGTAATAGCTTATCGTGTGCAGTTGACTGGAGACAAACTCCTAGCATAGGACGTTTATGGTCACCATCAGGTCACCAGTGGAGCCACGCGATTGCTCTTGTCGTATTATATTATTTTATTTGCAGCTGCATGTCAACTTTTTTTGGTACGCAACGAGAGTTTGATGACATCATCTGGTATTTTGAGACGCCCTGTCAATACTGCCTCATATGAGGAGATGGAAATCGCAGTGCCAAATAGTACGGTACATTCCCAAGGGCCCAATAAATGGTCACCTGATTACAGCTGCGGCCCAGAAAATAGACAAGCCCAATAAAATACGTAATAGGTTTAAGTTTAGTATTTCTTCACTGATGCTTGCTCGAAGGTTTCAAATGCAGGGTCAAACCAGCTTGAGCATTTGTTGGCAGGTATGCTTGTTTAGAAAACGAAACTTGGGATTGTAGAGAAACCCACAGCCGCACGCAGGCCAGCTTTGGAAATAAGCAGGCTTGGTTCACTAGGAAAAAACAGGCCAGATGACACAGTCCTGACACGGGCTGCTCAAAATCCAACTGGGTACTTTCGGCAAATGTGGTCCCAAAAGTACATAGTTAGTACACACATTGACACATTTTCAACCGTGTACCCTCAAGCAACTGTGTAGATTAAACGGTTTCATAGGATGCACGGTTAAAACTGTGTCAATGTGTGTACTAACTGTGTATTTTTGGGACCGCATTTGCCAAAAGTACACAGTTCGATTTTGAGCAGACCGTGTCAGGACTGTGTCATCTGGCCTGTTTTTTACTGGTGGTTTCTACGCCCAAAAAACTGAACTTATCTACGTTTTTACGCGTAAAAACAGTTTTATATTTTACTTGTAATCATGCGGAAAATACGTGAATACAACGTAAATACAGCTCCGTGTGCATAAGAGCTGTACATGAGCGGCGGCAGTCAGGCGTGCTGGAATTGGTATAAAACGAATTCTCATTTCATGCCGTCGTTGCCCTCGCCGAGGGCGATGTTGGCACTGCCATGCGGGTGCTGGAGATGACGAAGGACTGATCATTGAACGCAACTTTCATCGTGTTACCTGGTTGTCCCAACGAGCCGCGAAAACTGCAAAACAAACGCGCAAATAGTCCCTTTCGCAAAATTTCCTTTTTTGCGCGTAAAATTGTATACGTGGAAACCAAACCTGGCAGAAAGTTCTTCAAGTAAATCATTGAATTCAATTGCAAATCATTCAGAAATTGCCAGAGTCAACACGCGATGCGAATAGCAAGGATGCGCCGTTCATATTATGTGAGCGTAACGTATGTGAGCCTACATATAAGCGTATCTGAGAGTACGTGAACGTATCTGAACATATCTGAGCGTATTTGTTGGACTTTCAGCAGTCAAACGGGCAGGTTTCGACACAACGGAAGCCAAATTCCAGCTTCACCAGATGACCGGAGGGGTCCCATTTGACAAAACAGAAGTTTGAATGCAATCCCACTCCCTGAATATCATCCGACTAGCGGCAAATCAGACTTTCGATTTGAAATTGAGGGCCCCCGTTTGGCCACCAGCGAGCCAGTTCAGCTTCAACCTTTGCAGCTCGTTGACATACAACAAAACTTGGACAAAATGCATCCGAGCCGTGGCCAGTTTGGTGGGAATGGTGCTCAATACACTTTGGAGGGGTTGGCTCGACAGGCTGGGGACTCAAGTGGCCTTTCAACAGGCGAAAAAGGAGGGGCTCACACACAATCAATATATATTTTTCATTGCCCGATTGTCTTCGTCAGAGAACTGGTTTGAGTCATGTGTCCCATCACCATATGCACGAAAAATTCACCAGAAACGTGAGCACATCAATCACAGATTTGACATGAGTTATGAAACATCTCGCGGCATCTTTGAACGACCATAGGCCCATTTTAACACTAGCACAGCTCGCACAACTTCAGGCCTCCGTCACCGCGAAATTTTCGGTGCATGGGGACTCACTATGCACAACATGCGATCATCAAATCCAGTTCATGAGCGCGTTTTAAAACCTTCTAAATTCGGTGACCTCAGCATAAGATATGGTTGCCATCATGCCCTTCAAAGATGATTTATTGCTCACGAATATCAATTTAAAGATAATTTTATGATAGCGGAATCTACAGTGAGGCTATGGCGAATGCGATGCCCAGTGCGCCTCCTCGTGCATTCGGAGAGCCATCAAATACTATCAGGTTTTGGTTCAAACGAGTCGATCACCAAACTCAAAATATCCAATCAACTGAGAAACAAACGCGCAAGAGTCAAGATTTGTCCGAATCTCGAGAAAATAGCCAGAACTGCCATGTGTTGAATTGACGTTCCGTCAACTATGGAATGTGATGACACAACAGTCAGACCGTCCGTCGCTGATCCGATATTCTTATCAAAACACCATTGAACAGTGAGTTTGCTGGTCCTGTGTTCCAAAGAAAATGCGTGGCGCAGAAATGTATTGGGCAAATGAACGAAATATTTTATTTGGGTGTCTTGGAAAAGATGTCTAAATATAGACTCGCTTGCAGCTTTTCGTTGTTTTATTAATTCATTTTTTCATTGCTTATTCATTAATTCCGTCGTTCTTTTATATTCTGATGGCAAATTAAATTTTCTTAAGTCGTGCTTCGGTCTTTTCTCAAAAGATAGTATTGATTGTTGACAGAATCAATTAGTGGTCAAGCAATGGTAGCCCCAGCTAATTGCGAAAGAAATGAAATGTAACGCTCCGATTAGGAGTATTTAGCACAGTGTTGGATCACCTTGTTGGAAGTTTGCATGCAATGCAAACCTCCAACAAGGTGATCCAATACTGTCACTGGTGGTAAACGGCATGTCTGCAATGCCAACTGCGATGCCATTTTGACGCAAAGTGATGCCGTCACAGTGATTGCGATGGCATAAAAGCGGCTGCGATGGGATCAATTTGTGTCAAATGGCATCACAATTGGCATCGCAAACAGGCTGTTTTCTACTGGTGTGTGCCAATATGGTATACAATATGGTACCCAAGTGCTATTGTCCGTTTGACATTTAACCATCAACGTCGTGACCAGTCGGCCTTCTGCCTTCTGTTGACGGAGAGTCCCGTGCGATGGATCAGACGACGATTATATGCACAGGATGACTGAATTATTAAACTTCGGCCACCAATGGCCCCTCGGGGGGGGGGGGGGGGGGGGACGCTGCCCATACTGTTCCACCCGCCCCTTGTAGGGTTCAGTGTGGGATCTACACCGAAAACACGCAACTAATTGGTTGCTGGGGTCACCAGGGGGCCTTTCGCCAGCAACCCCTACGGCTAGTGTGCGTGCCACGCACGCGCTCCACACCCACATCCCCTGCGAGTGTCGAAAGAGGTACACGATGATGGTCACCTCCTTCGCCCACCACCTTCCGCGTCTCCAAAACGCCACCATGCCCTGGTCAGTTTCGATACCACCAGGTCGCGCCACGCCCGGAAAGTCCACCAGGAGGGACCCCCCGAAATCGAATGGGAACGGGCATTGCTCTTGTTCGACCGTCCGCGACAGCAGGCTGGCGCGGCGTACCCACACGACTGACACGCCGACCCCCACGAGCACCTCGGTCAATCACCGCGACTGTCCCTCACAAGTAGGCTTCCATCGTTGGATGGTTGAGACCGCCTTGGTACCGGATTGCTGTGACCTCCTGCGTTGAGCCAGGCGGCGGCGCATTGCCTGATATCCTCCGGGATGCCCAGCGAGGCACCGAATCGGCACCTCATCGATCCAGGGGGTCATCTGCGCGAGGTGCGATGCCGGTAGGGCGATCTGTTCGGTTCTCTGTTCACGCCGTCGCTCTTCGATGCCCCCGTGTCGAGCGGGGGACCCTGGTTCATCCCCGGGGAACTGAGAGATGCCTGTGGCACCGAGTAGCGCGGCGGCTGGATGGAAGGACGACATCGGGTCGGCAGGAGTCGCCTTATGCTTTGGGCCCAGGGTGAAGGCCTGTCGAGTAAAGATGCATTGGGCTTTGAGGCTGATCGTGGCGCAGAAGACAGGGTGGGCTGGGAGGCTGGGTGTGTGGCTGTGGGGCTGGGGGTGGGTGGGTGGGCGCGGAGGGGGGGAGGGGGGGAGGGGGGCAGGGTGCGAACTTCCCCGGAACCTCTGAGCGTGAGACGCGCGGCGGCGCTTGTGGGCCCCATCTGTCACGTTGTAGGCGACGGTCCGGGGCCCGTCCTTCTTGTTAGATTCGAAAGAACGCCAATCTGCGTGTCATGAGCGGCATCCCCAGGAGGGGGAAGTCGCATGGTGGTGGCAGGTGGTGTGAATATGGTGATTCGCCGCCGATGTGGACCGCAGCGTGTGGTGGGCAGCGATGGGCGTCCATCACTCCCAAGGGCGTCCACAAAATGCCGCCACCTGTCTGTGGGGTCAGAATTCCGCGAATTGGAGGCTGGGCTTGCATCACTGCATTGCGATGGGTTGCTCTGTACCAGATAGTTGCCACACGTGACACACGTGTCCCAAGAGCTGGGCGGACGTGACAGATGTAGCCCATTCCTAGTACCTATACACGAACGCCGCGTCGAATTGCGGTCGGTTGTAAGTAGCGTTGAAATGGTGAAGCAGAAAGTAGTAGAGTGCGCAGAACACAGTGGGCCAAAACATACGCAAGAAATCTGTCATTACTCACCAGGTCGCCACATTTGACAATGCTCCAGAAACACTGCATGGGATACCAATCACCGCGCAACGTCGTCTGCGTGTCCAAGACGTGGCCACGCATGAAGTCAGCATGCTGCTCGTCAACTGGTTGCAAATATAATACTGCCAGTGCAATGGCCCAATTTTACGGCGACTGGCGCTCTGTGGTCCAGGGGACTCCATGAAGCAACTCGCGCTTTCCGCCATGCTTCCCTCTGGCGACCACGTCTGCGGGCATCAATTCTGAAGCGGGCTGGGCGAAGTTGCACAAGCTCGCCCCGGAATCCAATTGTCCGCCTGAGAGCATCCACCAACGTCGTGCCTCGCAACGGCCATCGCCTTCCCAGGTTTGCCACGGCTTCCTGGTCGTCCAGTGGTAAGATTCAAATATTTAATTTCTTTCAGGGGGATGCTTACTGGTGGGTGTGGATGGATTGCTAGATTGCTGTGACGCGAGCTGGACCTGTGACACTTTGCAAGGCTGGGAACTCTGCAGTCCTGAGCCTTTCCATTTTAAAACAAAGAGACGGAAGGGTATTCAAGAGCATAGTTTATTCTAGGAATTAAAACAGGAACACCTCCAGTGATAGGACCCATATTCTCAGATATTTGCTGACAAGTTAGACTCAACAATTTGGAAAGGCTCAAAAAAGGGAATGAAAGTGCTCATAAAGAAATTAGAAGGGCAAATCTTAATGTGCATGATATCAAAATTCAACTAAGGCGCCTGCGTTCCATTCGAAATCGCCGTGGATTGTCAAGGCGATGAGGGGTAACTTCAATTTTCATTTCAGAAGTCCAAAGTCAGCTGCGGAGCATGATGCATTCATTTGGCTAGATTGCACATGCAGCGGTTACTACACAGAAACATATCCATTGCATTTGTATTCTTTCTTATTTTGGATAGGAAGATATTTTCTAGGCCATGCGAAGTCCACGTGTGACGAATTCGGCTGTGCTTCGCAAGGAATATCTTGTTGCATGATTGATCTCTTGGGCTTGCAACTTCTAGGCACCTGCCGATCTTTCTTCCTGGCCTTGATCTTTCTTCTCGCGGTGAAAGCAGAGGATCCGTATCAGGTTTGCCCATTCGAAGCATGACTGCATTGCACTGAATGATGAAAACACAACTGCTGGAGCACCGAAGAGTATTCAAGCTTCTCAAAACCTTCTGGGCGCGGCAGTTGAAACGCTTTTTGGCTTCGCGGTTTTCGAGCCACGAGTCCTGTCGCGGGACGAGTGCATAGATTTTGTGGCTGTGATTCCTGGAAAACTTTCGGCATTTATCCTTTCCACCATGTTGGCATGCGCTAGCTGAGCTCACTCGGAAATGACTCGTCCCTGGCAGGCGCCACAGGCACGGGTCGGGTGGGTTGGATGAACGACATCACCACCCATCCCCGCCTGCGGAGAGGATGCTCTTGTTGCATGCCTAACGTGAAGCCGGTTACGGAAGCGTGATATTCAGATTTGTTACCCATGACAGTGCGCGTATGGGGGGGCTAAGGTGCGATAGTATTTCGAGCAGGATTGAACGTTTCTGGTTCGTAGAAGCTTTATGTGTGGTTTCCAGCCTCTCATTTTGTATTGTCTAAATAGAGATGGGCGTGGACGCTGCCCCATATATTCGTCCAACTTTATGCCTCCAATGCGTTTTAGAATTTATCCATCATAAATGCATGATGGAATGGATTCCGTGCCCGATTTATTGAATAGCTACACCGCTGTGGTGCATTTACTAGTTTTAATAGATGACCTATTATGAATCTAATGCGCTCAAATTGACGCACACCACCTTGGTTCCGAGGCGCCATCACGTGCCGGTACATGGACAGACAGGTGAAAATCTCGGCTGCTTCGCCGTTCAGGGCGGTTGGCAGCCAACGCCAAAGGGACGCTTTCCAGCTCTGGTGAGCATCAGAGGAAGGGGCAGGGAGCACATTTGCTTCGGTACCATGATAGGCAAATACCACATTTTGACGACCGCAGAGTGCGTTCAGAGCTCTGGACCCAATCCCATTGTCATCATTGGGATGCATGGCAGCGATGACGATCGAAGGACTCCTGCCGTGGAGGTATGGCCACCAATCGTCTCGCCGCTGAACATCAGCGCTGCTCAATGCCGTTACAAAGATCTCATGCAGCTAAAATCACCTGCCCTTGTCCCAAATTTATATAAATTTAAGGAAAACTTGTTGCTAAGATTGAATTATTGGAATTCAAAATACTATCAATTTTCATGTCTGTCTTTTGGCAAGAATGACTTCCCTTAGTAGCCATCTTTCCGCGCTTTCCACACCATGGATGGACTGTGTTTTTAGCTGCACCAGTATATGTGTTTTTAAGATCCATCTGCAAAGCCGAGCTGAAATTGTGGCTGCAGTTTCCTGTGGCTATTCGATGGTGCTACAATTTTAACAAACAGTCCATGAATGTTGCTCTAATTCCCGAGTACCAAGAGACAATTTCCAGTCTGTGATGTGGCAGCCCTCGGCATCTAGGATACAGATGCTCCTGCACACCGTTTTCAGTGTTCCAGTCCTGCTTTTGAACATCCTGAACCACGTCCTTGAAACCCGGGCTAGAAAACTTTTCGCCAATACCTCTTTCATGAAAAGGACGTAGATGTCGTCTGACAGGAGCAGCGAGCCGAGAGGGCCTACGTGCATCCAAAATGGAACGGAAATTTCGACGAGGGCTATGATGCTGGAATTTTCAAGCTTTCGAGACCTGTCTACGGACAGGTGCCTTCCCTCGGAGATGCCAGCACTCGTGTTTCGAATAGGACGTTGTTCGGATTCGGATTGGACGGATTGGTGATGGTGGGCGCGTTTGAGGCGATCGAAGGCAGTCCTTGCCCAGGGCTGTCCAATATGCACCACGAGAATGTTATTTGCATATTCTCCAAATGGGCAAGCATGTACGCAGGTATGCTGGACACAGGGTGGGGCCAGGGTGGCTTCGAGTCGATACAGCACACCTGTGCCCCTACCGACGTGAACGCCCTCGAGCAGAACAGGCATTGCTTGTCTATGTGTTCCCGATCATGTATCTATTCATGCGACCATTAATCGTTTATACTTAGGGAATATGCACACCGCATAGATTGGATGCCGCAGCTAGGACTATAGATGCCAGGTGATTGACGTTTTACGCATGGGCTGTGCCTAGGCTGCTCGGGTGGACCGATAATTGTACCCGATGCCAAAAAGGACATGAGTGTTTTGGAGGGAAGTCAAGATTTGGATGTGGTCATTGGCATTGTTTCGTACGCCAATCACTCCTCCCTCAGCGACAGCGGAATTGGGTGCACGCCAACTCGAAAAGTCCGCGAATGGGTCGCGGGCGTAATTGCCCCACCGGTGAGCACAGGTCTCAAAATTCCTGGTTTCCATCCACTTCTGTATGCAGCTTTCCACGTACTATCACCCACATTTGAAGATTAACTAGCTTTGCTTGTGCGACACCAGTCAGGTTGAAATATCGGGTGACGTTGTCTTGCGTAGCCATAGTGTTGATGTCCATAGCGGTACAATGCATCAGGCCTCGACAGCTTAAGCTTCGCGCAGAGATCCCGTAAAATGTTGAATCTGAAATTTATTGCTAATATATGTGGATAACATTTATAACCAACTTTTTTCTGACGAGTGCCATTGCGATGCAGGATGTGCCGAAATGCCCCGGGACGGTTAGCCTGCGAATATTGCTGCTCCTGGTGGCATCCATGGTGAGTCGCATGTCTGCGCCAGGACGCATTTTTGCATGAACACTTGCTGTTGTTTTTCGTGGGAACATCGCTCTTTCTGCCAGATGAAAACACGCAAGAATTATGCAGAACTACAGTCAACACAGTCGCCATCCGCAGGAAAAGTCAATGAATTATTCCGTTTCTGCAAATGCACCATCTCCACATTATGAATGTCATTAGCGTCTGATTGTTTGCGTTTCTCTTTGTTGATTTATTCAGGGAATCTTGTATATCTGCAACCTCCCTACAGAACTGGGTGAGAGCGCTGCGCCATAGTGCGATGCATCGTTTTGCACTTGCTGTGTGGTGTGAGTAGTTTCCGCATCAACAGTCGTCACTTGAGCAACAATAATCAACCAGAATCGAAGCGCAAGCACTATAATATATTCTCCTGGTTTCTTACCCTGGAATGTGACTTATCTACGCGGCGTGTGCATTCTCATGCATGTTGCATTTGACACTGTTATTCCATGTCGGGTGCTTGACAGAAGGTATTGCTCTCCTCACTCAGTTTCAATGAATGCATTGGAAATGCGTATTATTAGGAGCTCTATCGGAAATTGCGCAAAAACGGCGATGCCATACATTCTGCTTTACAATCTTCGCAGTACTTGCAGCCTTGTGTGCTTGCTTGCTTAGGTAGGTTGCTGGTCAACGCTTTGGTGTGGGCTCGCTCGCGCTCTGCTGACCTGGTACCGCACCCGATACATTAGCGGATCTGCGAAATTCAAAACACGGTGAGATATGCTCTCTTTAATGCATATGTAGTGCTGTTGTGTAATATCAAAACTGCGTGATGTGGACCGATGTCTCATTTGATATGCATGTATGTACATATTACCTCCTTTCGAATTTAATGAAACAGTTTGTTTGGGAGGATACACTTGTACCACACACTTTTTTCCTTGAGAACTCTATGCAAAGAACTGCCCGCAAATCTATTCTATGCTGTGAAGTTTTGGTACAAAACGGACAAGTACTGGTCAAATGCCTGTACTTTGAACCCACGGGATTTTTACGACACCCCAATTTTCTCACGCCAGCGGCCCACCTCCTCCGAAAACGGCTCCTTGACCAGGCCGCTTTGCGACTGTCGTTGTGCAGCGCAGAATGAACATCTGCGGCCGCCGCTGTGGCCGCAGGTCAGAGGCGTTCGTCTTCAAGCGCACAAGCCGCGGAACCGGGTTCCACACCGCTCGGTCGTCGATTGCGACCGTGGACTCGACAGCTCGTTGAGCGTTTCAGATTTTGATAGGAAGCACGGAATCGGCGAGCTTTACAATCACAGCGTTTTCGAAAGGGATTCCGCAATGGTCGGGGTGGCCGCAAGTGTTTAGGCCATCACCCAAGTTTGGAGATATGCGATTGCCAATTAGCTCCATAGCATGGAAAACATCGCTAAATGCGGCTGTGTCGGCACAAGTCGCAGGGAGCACTTTATGTGCCGTTCAAGTCGTTTGGAGAAACGACGCTGCGATAGATTTGGGACGCCGTCCTCGCGGAACACAACAGCACTACTGTGCACCACTTGGGGTTCCCGATGGAGCATCAACACCACCACCGATCGCGCTTGGTGGGATTGGCGCCCTTTCTGGCCCGGTGTTTCCTTGCACCAAACACTTCATTATTTGGGGATCGGCAACGAACGGAGCACTAAAAAATGAGTAAAAAATGACCAAAGCACACGGTCCTGAACATCGTGCACCCTGTGTATGCGCGGAAAAATCGTTACCAATCGTGTAGCAATCGCGCATCAATCATGTAATGATCACCAAGTACACACCTGCCGCTGGTAATCGGTTTCAATCGTGCAAAACTGCGTGCGTTGTCGTCTTGTACATGCTGGCAAGGTGGGGCACTTTCGTGTACTGCACAGGGCTGAAAACTACACGGTTGTTAGCCATCGTGTAACAGCATGCCCCAAAGCCACCCGATATTTACATCACTTAAAACGATTGCACGCCGTGTAAAATGGCCGAATTTTTACCTGCGGAGAGCGATCGGCGCACGCAGCAGTTACGCGGCTAGTCTTCAGATACTGGGAGACCTGTTGGCAGCGCTAGATCCCAGATATGTCTATGCGTCCCTGTGGATGGTGGCAGGAATTTCCGCACGTCCGCGATGGCGGAATGGGCGGCTATACGCCAACTCTGCGGGTTGTCCATCTCGATGGGTGCCGACCGTTGCGCTAGAACCTGAGCGAGGTTAGCCGATCTACCCTTCCAGAGCCCTGAAATCCAGAAAGAGGCGTTGCGCCTGTGCGTTGGGCCATCCCGTACCCGATACCCTACTTTTGTGTGGGCGGGTGATACCCTGGAAGGGTACAAATTCTGGACTGGAGTAGCCAGGGTTCAGTGCATAGTTGAATGCAGTGTGCTTAATCATGTCCTCTGAACTTTGGGCATCAACTACTGCACGCATGTTAAACGCTGTGGTTGAATTTTTCGGAATAACAAACGAGTGCGTGATGCAAATTGAGGCTTCCCATAAATAGCTTCATTTCATTTGAGACGGAGGAAGCATAGAATTACATGGGCACATTCATGTGCATATGCACGAGCTCTCGTACAACCAGCCTGCGATAACTCGCCTGAGAATGAGTTCTATTCCTAATTCCAAATTCTCAGGGGACTCCAGTTGGTGCGCTGATTGGTATCCTAATGTTAATAGCGAATCAAATTTAGCACACAAGCATTATTGTATACACATGCATGCGTGTTTTAATTTGCAGTTCATTTGTATGTTTTGTGTGTGCATTTGAATTAACAGAGGTAGAGTAGAGTAGTCACTAACAGTGAAATTGGTGGCAAGTTCGTCATCATGAAATAAAATTCAAATTTGACTTTTCAGAGTTTAATTGTATACTTCCTCCGTCCCAAATTAATTGTCGTCTATGAATTCGGGGCGCTACTTAACCATGTTACCTATACCAGTTTTTGACAAAAAATTTTCCATAGTTGTGCTTGAGTCTTGGGAGTATGCTGTCAATATTTCAAGCTAATCCATTAAGTATTGAGGATTTGGCAGTACTTTGTAGCAAGGGGTCTCCAGCCAGAAAACGGCCGGTTTGGGGCCTCGCGGCACGAATGGCCAGTTTTTCGCGATGGTGAGGGGCACGCTTTCGCGACGGCGAAGAAAGGCCGCCTGTAAAGAACTGGCCACGCCGCCTAGACTGAAGGTGGGGGCGGTCCTTATGAAGAGGCAGGGCGATAGAAAACGGGCTCCCAAGTGCCTGATCGACGAGCTGGCCGTGGAGTATGGCTGCAATGCAAGAACAATCCAACGAATCGGAAGAGCATTTCGGACCCAGATCTCCAAGCCAGGCGCTTTGGATCTCCATCACTGCCATCGAGCCAACTGCGGGAGGCCCCCCAAGACTTGCTAAGAGGTGCAAGAGAAGGTGTTGAGCATCAGTTTGGCTAGGCACTGGACAATCCGGGCAATGGCCTTGAGGACGGGAATGGTGAAATCAACGATTTTCCAGAATCTGAAAGGCTTGGGGGCAAGAAGAACTGTTCGATGGATAAAGCCCTGTCTTTCTCAAGAGCAAAGAGTTGCAAGGTTGCGCTGGATTGAAGAGCACACGCGCAAAGTTGGGCGCAAGTAGCAATCTGTGGATTTTGCGAACACGATCCACATCAATGAAAAGTGGTTTTATGTGATGAAAGATACCCAAAAAGTTTGGGTGCTGCTAGAGGATGGGTGTGTGGGTACTCCAAAAGCACAAAGCAAGACTTTTTTAAAGAAAGTCGTGTTTCTAGCTACTGTGGGGTGGCCCCATAGGTGGCCAAACGGGTCCCACTTTAGTGGGCTTGTTGGAATATGGCCCTTTGTAAAGGAGGGCGTTGTGGCTCGATCTAGCAAGAATCGAGCTGCAGGTGAGGCAAACTTGAAGCTAATTTCAGTTGATCAACTGATCTCCATCATGATAGGGATGCGTGGAGGGATCTTATGGTAGAAAAAGTCTTCCTCGTTGTCAGAAGTGCTTATAAACACTTGAAAGAGCACGTTGTTATCCAAGCAGATGGGGCCAAGCCGCATACCAAATCGTCAATCCAAGCATCAATTGTGGCCGAATGCTCCAAGCAAAATTATAACATTACTGTGGAACGACAGCCAGCCTAGAGTCCGGACTTCAACATCTTGGACCTTGGGTTTTTTCACTCATTGCAGATCCGTGCATCGGAAATCAAGGATGGTGGGGATCTCCAAGACGTTGTCGATTATGTGACAACAATGTTCTACGATCAAGATCCAGATATGCTTGAGCGTGTCTGGCAAACTCTCTTCCACGTGATGGACGCCGTGCTTTGTTGTGATAGTGGCAACGACTATGCCTTGCCGCATATAGAGAAAGGAGCAACCAAGATGCGCGGAGATCTTCCGTGGACGTGGAATGTGAATGCACATTTTTTGGACCGGGCAAGGGCTTTTTGGGGGCCTCTCGAAGGGGGTAGGGCTGAACATTTTTTCTTAAAAACTGGTAGTTTAGGGGTTTGGAACCCAATCTTTTCGATTCTGACCTTGTTTTGTAATTTTGAGATAATCTTTGTAACGAATTTTGTCTTTTAAATAGACGACAATGAATTTGGGACAGAGGAAGTATTTATTATTGCTATCTTTTAACGGCCAGTTACAATAACAATTTAAGAACATTTGGAACATTGCAAAAATATCTGTCATTAATTTTTATTTCCAACTACCAAATAGAATTGTGCAGTATGTATTATTGTTTTCAGAACTGAAGTACCAATCCACCGTCAACACTTTAAACATGGCGATCATGAGCCACGAACTCAAGTGGGTGGCGAAGGTGTTTTAAGAAACACAAATTCGGTTGCTGCAGGACTCCACACTCAATTTGCAATTACACAACATTGTATAGGTTTTCAAGCAATTGCCACTTTTTATTTCACAACTATAACCAAGATCGTCTTTGAATTGGTATCACACATTAAACCGTCCCAAGCTGTTGGGCACCTCAAATTGACGCTGCATTTGTGTGCATGGGCGCTAGATTCTCCAACAGCAATTGGCCAACTCACAGCTGGCGCATTTGTGACGCGGAGAGGACCACTGTGTCGAGTCAAGACGTGCAATTTGGTCCATCTCTGGGACGCGAGGACTTTCGGTTATGCAAACCTAAGTCCCGGAGGTGAAAAGCTCGAGCGTAGCACGGTAACTTTTTGGACACACCAAGGCAGTCACTAGCTGCAAACCTGCCAAAATTCTACCAAGCGATTTGAATGAGCGGTGCAGGGCAGATTCGAGAACGTGGAGATGTAGGGATATCGCACAGATCTGTTCCCACTATCCTCGATTGGCAGTTTCGACTTCATCGCTTCTGTGCATTGGCTGAGCGAGTCAATTGTGGAGCATGTGACGTCAGCGTCACCCTTCAATGGATTGTGCTGTATTTTGATGCACTGTAACGCACACAGCAACGCAGCTTCCAAAATACTTGTAGCCGACTGGATTTGCATGCTCACGAAGTCGGTCGTCTGTGCAGGTGTACGCCTGCACATGCTTAGCCGTTTTCCCTGCTTACTGTCTTTGTACTTGCGGTGTTTGTGCGCAGCGCAAGTTAATCGCCAATTCAATATGTACAACCTGCTCAAGGTCACCCGTGGCGGTGACTTTAGGATCGCAAAATCTTAATTATGCCAGTTTAGATGAAGTAGAGACTTGATCGCGGTTTCACCTCTCGAGACGGTTCAAAAATATCCTGAATTAAATAAGTGGGTGATTCTGACATCGCGTGGATTGGTGTCAATTCAACATCAGAATGTGTATGCGGAAACAAATCTGTTCTAAGACAGGTTGGCGAAGTGTATCTCGAGTTCCAATGCATTGGAGGAGCCATATGGAGGAGCCGAGTCAATGAACAATACAAGGATTGTTTGTCCGTATTTTCGCATGCTCGCAATTGACAGTACCCAGTTTGAATTCTTAACTACATGAGTTCGAAGAGTAACCTGAAGGGAAAATGAAGATCCGGTTGTGTATGCCAGCATACATACCCTTTGTTCTCGATATTTTGGATGCTATCCATTGTGGCCATTACTGAGAAGACAAAGCCAAGGCTTCCACTGACACCTCCTTGTCCGGGGTGACCAATATGTCCACGGAAAGATAAAAGTCTGAGTGAAAGCCTTGGCCAAATCCGACGTACTAGTGACATACATATCTTCTACGAATAACATGGAAAAGAAAGAACATAATCACCTCGTAATATCCCGATGTTAAGCCGGCCTTGCGCTTAGGCGACTGGAGTGAACATTTCCTGTTCATCAGTAGTCCTGTACATATCGAGCCATTTGCTGTCAATACTTAGTGAGTACTATTTACCTCATTGGTCCAACAAGGGCGCAGGGAGCGCCTAAGGCATGCATCAAGAATTCGTGCTTAAACGTGAACTTCCTCGCCCTTCCCTGGGAAATTGCATTCCGCAAAATTTGAGTCGACATCAAATCAATTTTGGCATTCATGCACGCGTTCTTTGCAAGAACTGACGCTTGTTATGCCCGTTGTTTGCTGAGGCACTAGAACCAACTAATCGAAACGCATTTCGATCAGTTGCACAATTGACACCAGTTTTTAGTTGTGCATGAGCTCAACGCACCAAGGTCTGCATGTGCTATTGCCCTCTCTCCAATAATGGCTGATTCACCTGATTCATTTCTTCCTCATCCAAATATCGGCGAAACGTATATTCTGGCCCCACCGAAGTCCCGGAATAAACCAAGATTCAATCTCTCCTGCGACGAAGCGAACTCTGTTTCGAATACTCCTGTGACGCTCATTTGGGCGTACGCGCCTGAATTGGTCCCGCTGGACCACGCAAAAATGTTGTTTAAGGATCGTTGATGACATGTGAATCCTAGCGTTCACCGCAATACCCACAGGCATTCAATTGAAGAAATAGTTACTGGCAATGGGGTCACAAAGAAGTGCACGGTAAAAACTTCGACGCGGTTCCAAATGACAGGTTCTGCAATAACGGGGTCTAAATGTCCAATCAATATGGCTCTCAAACGCCGTTGGCTGATGGCCTCTTGATGTTCAACGAGTCAGAGAATATGGTGTCGGCATAGTTGCAGTGGAGGAATCAAGTCTTTGTGATAGGACGCTGTTGTGGATTAGGTAGCCGGCGACTTCGTGTGTGTGTGTGTAATCGAGTGGGGAGCTGGCGGGCAGATAGCGGGCGGTGTTGGCAGATTTTGTGGAATTTGTAATCGAAGGATGTAGTGGACAGCAGAGGCCTTGAGTTGGCAAGACCCATGGCCAGCGTGCGGCAAGGGTAGAGGGCAGCTGGCAACCGGCTGCCGCCAGGTGACCAAGTACTGTCTGAAAGGATCTTGATCGCGGCGCGAAATGCTTGCGCAGTTCGATGTTTGGCACACGGCATGCACGAGATTTGCAGTTCTTGGGCAGGTGGTGCGCGGCTTTGATTTGCAGAAGCCGGGTTGAAATGCGTCATGTCGGGCCGGCGCACCGGCTTGTCAGCGTACGCCGCAGTGTGTGCGCGTGCCTTGGCGGGAAGAAATCCGGGTGCGGCGCGTCCAGCCGGGGGCTCCCGACTCCGGCCCCGGCGGGAGCTCAGGAGGATATCTCACTTTCAGAGCCGCGACTCGAAGGCTTCCAGGGACAGGTGTTTCCTTACGAAAACCGCATAAGAGAAGGGCTGCGGCGATGAAGTCCATTGTCAACCAGACCCCTTTCCCACCACCGGCGTTCCATCCGCCGGCGGCGAGGAGCTGCCCGGGGCTCTGCGGTTGCCTTGAAGGCAAGAGGGACACACCACGCCCCGAGGTGCGTCCCCACTCCACCCTCCAGTGACCCTGGCCCTGACTTTGGCCGCGACCCTGAAAGCTCAGCGGTCTCTTTGCTTCTTTCCTTTGGGTTGATTCGTTCGCGTCCTTGGATTCTTTCCTGTGCGCTCGTCAAACTCTTGTGTTCGTTCATTGCACCACCAACATTGAGCACCCACCGGGCCAGGGGGAGTTTGATGCTAACAGTAGCCATGAGGCAAGGGACGTTTCTGGCCAATCGAAAGACCCCATCGCCTCCATGCACCAGAGGGGGGGTGGGGAGTGGGGGTGGGGGTGGGGGTGGGGGCGCGCAAAGAGAACCCAGGGCGCATGCTCATGGACTCCCTGGACTGCCCTCCATCTGCAGGTCGACACCTCGGCGGCGGCAGCCACAGGACAGCGACCGAGGACCACTGCGGCCACACCGCGGGGCCACAGGTGAGCGAGCGTGGGGGGCAACTCTGGCGGGAGAGCTGGGGCCAGAGCTGGCGGGAAGGGCCCCCTCAGTTTCGGTGTTTGTACGGGATGAAATGCTGGGAACGTGCACATACACGGACGGGGATGGACCCATACGGTCAGGTGCCTCCATTCGAAGAGCACTTTTCGAATGGTACGTCTGGCGACGGGGTGAAGGCGCGCCGGGGCAAGGGGGCTTTGGAGCCGCGCCGCACTCCTGCACCGTCGCTGCGGTTCCCGTCGGCGCACGTCAGGTTGCGGAAGTTCGTTGGCTGCAGTTTCTGGCAGATGACTGATCACTTCCCCCCCGACAGCTGTCCCCTTCAGTACGGCAGAGACAAAGAAGCTGCCGCTGACTTATAAATGCACAGTAGCTTCTCAGAAGCTTCTGATCAGCTGTTGACGCCCTTTCTAACTTTCCCAGAGAGCTTGCACCTGTTCTTCTAGCAGTCCTTTCTAGCAGTATTTCTGACAAGATCTCATGAGGACCAGTGCAAAGAAGTGGCGACCAGTCCGGTAATCGACTGCGTGAAGTGGCGATTGCGTTCAATCAGCTCTGCCACCTAATTTTGGATGAGCGTGGGGCATTGCAAGCCCTGTCGGACAACTGATGATGTTGCCCAATCTAATTCCATGTGCAGGCCATATTAAAGTGCCGAAAGTCGTGCATCTTCACAGTAAAATGCGGCAAGAATGGGAAAACCCCCTCATCGTAATCGTCCTGTTGCCATTTTTACTAGTGGGTGTCTTCGCATTGAAGGCAGTGACACCCAGAAATCTGTTCAATAGTCTCCTGTACTGACCCCAATCGACAAATCTCCGGAATGGTCACGCCAAAAGTGGGTATATTCACTAGGAAGAAAGGGTCAAATAGCACGTGCTCTAACGTGTACGGAGTTTACGGGTTTGGGTTATTTTTCTGTCCTTGGCGTGCAGAACTTTGATGAAATGTGTTTTATGTGTGTTTGCAAAAGCGTTATTGGGCCCTTTTTTCTGCTAGTGCCTGTGGCACAGTGTGGCACAATCCAGCATCGTGTGACAGACTGCCAGAACACAAATCCAAGCAATAATGCGCCAGAGTCTCAGCATCTTGCAAGTCCATCTCAGGCAACTGGCCCTTGGCCATTGCCGTAGTAGTTCGCAACGAGAAACAGCAAATTGTACAAAGATTATACAAATAATGCAAATTGTACAAAATTGTCTCCTTTAAAATCTGCAGCCATCGCCGGTCTTGGCTTGAATCAGCGTCGAATGTGTTCTCTTCCAGCTACCATGGACGTGGAGCTCAGTCCGAATGACTGCAACCTGTCCCCACCCTAGTTAGGGCAACCCAATAAGGGCATCGCAATTAGGTACACGTCCCAGATAGGAATTTTTATCGTAACGGCTGCAAGCGCGTGTCTCCACGTGCTGCATCCCCAATCCCAGTCTCTGGTTCTCTGCGCCACCGAACTGGGTCATCTCCTGTGTCGAATCAAGTTTATGGCATCGCAACTCCATGCTGTCCTAATTCTTGTGCACAATGCTGCGCAGCCACCAAGAATGGCCGAGCAATGCGGTCGCAAAATGCCGGCATTATCTGCCCGAAATCTCACCCGGGTGGTTGCGATCCTGTTGGTGGCTGCCGTGGTACTTCCCGGATGCAGCGCCAGTGGCATCGATGGCGCCGGTGGCATCAGCGGGTCACCTGCGCAGGAGCAGACAGGTGACAGACTGAACTGCGATGTCCCTGCCCGTACAGCTCAAGTTGGTTTGGCATGTTTGTGGCAAATAGTTTGCCTGCCTGAGCGAAAGTCTCCGACAAGGAATGATGACAAGACATCGAATTAACCACAGGATGTTTTGCAGGTTGCTCCTTTGTCCCACGAGTGAACAACGCGAGCGAGCGCTTGGTGAGTAATTTCTACTTTCAGAGAAAAGGATCTGAGGATAGAGAATAGCAAATACGCACAATGCCGGCTTGGGGAAGCTGCGCACGACAAGAGATATGTGGCAAAATATGGTGAACCAAAATGCACGTACTGTATTGAATATGGCACTCTGTAAATATGGTAAACGCTATGCCAGTAGTTTCATTGTACCATTTGCATCCACAGGCATATAAATATAAATGAACTAGAAGAATGTGAATGTGGGCATCTATCAGGACACAGTGAGTGCGCTCCTGTGGATTTCCATGGCCCGTATGTAGTACTTCGATGCTAACACAATCAAATAAAACATGCAATTGATAACACCACGGACGCCAAACAAGACATATACTGTTCACGTCTATTTTATTTTTCCATGTAGTTAACATCAATTGAAGGATATAATTCATATGTGCATGTCCAGCATGCGGCCATTGATGCGGCGTCAGCACCTCGGGTATTTACAACGCAAGTGCGCAGCGGGTGCGAATCTGGTGCATCCAGCTTCCATTACCGAAATTGAGACCACCCCGGAAGCTTTGGCGTTTGCATGCTCGATGGCTGCAGCAGCGCCGTGCGGCAGCAATCTGTGTTGAGTCGCAACGCACACTCCACAACTTGAAGGTACAGCGGTCTAACCTAAGCTGAGGGAACGGCTGACCAACAGAACAAAAGTGCAACAGCCCAACCTGCACTTGGGAGCGGTGGCGCCTGTTGATAGGCCTGCATTTTTGCGCAGGATTGGAAAGTGGTTCGTGCTGGACGGGTCCCTTACATGGCCACAATCAGCAACGGGGATGGTTACCACCCTCACTGCAGTGGCATTCTGGTCCACGATCGCCACGTGCTTACCGTGGCTGGCTGCATCAGCAAACGCTCCAGTCTCCCCCAAGTTGTGATTCAAGCCTACCACGGCGACGGGCGTTCAAGCAGGATAGTGAGTCCAGAAAACTGCTGAAAGCGAGTGCAGCGAGCCGATAAATTGTACAGCGACATTGGGACTCTGCGTTTGAGTCACCGCCAAACACGACTTTGCGGCCATTCTACGAAGGTGTCATGTGTGTAGGTTCCACATAAAAATTCTGTCTAATTTCAGTTCTTTTTATGCTAATTTTGATTATGGCCACGTTTTTTGTCACAATGAGTGGACGATTGCAATGTCATGCAGTGCATACAGGATTACAAAGTTAATGGCGTTTTTGCATTATCAATGGCCATTAGATTTTCTATTTGAAATAGTGCTACCATGAATAGAACTCAGCAATCCGCCCCCATCATTTCAACCCGTTGCCATTTGGCACGCATTTCACATGCCATGTTGATTTCTTGGAGAGGAAAAGAGGATCTATATGTTCGACCCTTTTGGGCCACTGATACAAGGCAAATGTATTGACGATGTCGATTTACTTTCAGGTCCGCACAGTGAGCGAGATCTACACCCACCAGTCGTGGTCGCCAGGACCAGACGGAGGGCCGGGCCACGAGGTGGCCCTCCTGAAGCTGGACAAGAAAGTCAATGTTCCGCTGCCCGTTCTGGCCCGCAGTCAGCAGGACTTGGATTGCTATTCGGATACCAGCCCGGTGGTCTACCTGCTGAGGTCCGGAAACGAGGTGACAGTGGCACCGTTTGATGTCGTCAACCCAACATATTGTCAGGACCACTGGGAAGCAGGGCACGGCAAGTCTTGCGTGTACTCTGTGTGGTCCGGCGTCAATCACGGTAAGTCCAAATAATACACATCTTGAAAAAGACGCAAGAGATGTTAGCAACGAATGCAGACGACAACAGTGATGTTGATGGATTACAATGTTATTGGCACTACTACTACTACTGCTACCAGGTAGCTACTTATCTCCGTGCCAGGTAATATTGAGTCTGGCACCATACTGCAAACGTACTGTCGAAGGCAGGCAGGATCGAGAGGTGGCGATCCCTGAACGGGGGTCGTACGCTCGAGTCCACCGCAAAGGTTTACAGCCGAGGGAAAAGGACAACAGGCGTTCCGTCCTTTATATTCAGTCCGTTCATCAGCGTCCTTAATGCAATTCCTAGTGCTTCACCATCTTTTTATGCATTCAGTCGTTAACAATACACAATCAGTTCTATTTGCAGCATCGTCGTCAATGCTAAGACAATATCCCATGAAGCACTTAAGCCCCTATGCTAGTCTCAGTGCTGGTCGCGAACTTCCATTCGATAAGTAATTAGTGGCGATTCAAGATTTTTCGGCACACCTTTCAACATTTTGGTACCGAAGCGAATTCGGTACCAGATTCAATATGCCTTGGTTTCAGTTTTATTTGGTATGGCGGTAGTTTAGTACCAGATTCAATACTATTTGGTACAGAGTTCAAAATACGAGCTACTACTACCACCACCACCACCACCACCATCACTAACAATAATACTAGTAATAAATGTAATATGAGTACCATTAACAATGACAATGAAAATAACATCAACAACAACAACAACAGTAATAATAGCAATAATGATGATGATGATGATGACAATAATAGTAGTAATAATAATAATAATAATAATAATGGTAATAATAATAGTAATAATAACAATAATGATGAGTATGAGTATGGTAACAGTAACATTCATAATCGCCATCATTACAACCATCATCATCATAGTCGAATTTGATTGTCTAACTTTGTATTGTTGTTCTCAATCAACTTGCAGACTCACTACCGTAAAGGGGTTTGAGCGTGTACAAAGCATTTGCTTTGGCATTGAGCTTCCTTCAGTTTTTTTTGATGATCACAGAGTAAGTCTGTACAGAAATTCAATATTTTCATCATTGCATATCACAACATTATATTGTTGCACCAATATGGTGGAAAATATGCACGAGTGGATACTGCAGGGTACTGACAGCACCGTGAACATTGCTAGATGCCCAGACTGGAATAAGAGGCATGCTCAAATGTGCAGGTCGACATGGCTCAGACTTCGTTTTTATAATAAACTTTATTGGTAAATAGTTTCCCTCCGTTGAAGCAGAGTATTTCATTAGAGAAAATAGGTGGGACCTAGTTCAAATTGATGTTCAACCAAGTCAAGTCACATAGGGATTCGACCTAGTCCAATCGGAAGAAAACTTGGCTCAAATTAAGGCTCAACCTTGTCAAGCCGTATGACGCATACATTACTGTTACCCACCATCGCATGAGACGATGGTCATGAAAGTTGTTTGAGTGCTTTATTTTGTGGTTTTCAGGTTTGGGTTTTTAGGTTTTAGGTCCTCTTTTTGCAGAGCACAGCCTCAATTTGGACTAGGTTGAACCATGATTTGGACTAGACTTTTCCTCCACTGAGCGCGGACTAGATTAAGCTTTCGTTTGGAGTGCCGGCCAGTACAGGCCTAATCTCCACGTTCTTTCACTGACTTCACTCCTTGCACATATGTTTGAGTTTGAATGCGTGCGTGTACATCCGTAATCATAGGGGATAATCACATACCAGTAAAGCTACCCAAATTTTGTCTTCAAAATGGGCTCGGAGGCAATGGTGTGAATTGGCCGTTCAATTTGGGTTTACCCAAAGAGAAAATTTTATTTAAGCAAAAACGCTAATGCTGGTACGAGATGATTCAATGCACATTCTTTAGACGAATTGAAAGACCTGACAACGAGTTGTGTCGATTGACAGAAATGTACGGCGGTGGCGTCCTTTCGGCCCCCCTGCCTTGTGGGCGAGTGCTTCCAGGGAGTGCCAACATTCCGCCCTTGGATTGTCAAGAGCCCGGCCAGGATCTGGTCGTTGCAATGATTGATCATCATTCCAATACAACGACGGCAGGCTGCGCGGGCACACTGATCATTCCCATCGTCCATTTGAGGAATTGGATGACAAAACACATTCCGGACCTGGCGTAGGTGCGATTTCCTCGGATGCGTATGATATGAATGGATCCTTATAAACAATTTGGATTAATGATCGTCTGATACACAATAGAATTATTCAGTGTACATTCAATGAAGTCAATTTATTCACCTGTGCATAGGCCCTTCAACAAATATCCCGAAAGTGCGCTGGTGCTGAAGTATGAGCTACTGTGCAAATATTCATCAGTGTTATTATCTCTGTTGGAATTTCAGTGCAATTGGAATTATGAACTTATTTATCGATATATGCAGTATATGATACATGCAGTGGAGGAGCGGAGAGATTCCATGGCGGATCGCTGCGAGCGTCAAATTCACACGGTACACGCTTCAGATCTAGGAAAGGATGCCTTTCCATAACAATAACCTATAGTGCTATGCAAGTATCCTTGAGTTTCAATTTAGATTTGAGAGCGCCCCTCGTGTCCCGCATTCGTTGTCTTTGTGAAGGAACTTTGACGGCCAAACCCCAGCCTTTCCATCGCCGAACAACCACTATAGCTGACGTGGATTGACTCAAACTCGCTGTAACATCCTCCTAATTAATCAAAATATGTAACGGTATTCCAAGATGCCATTTGTGAATATTCAGTGAGCCTAACTCCCCTAATTGCAACTTCCATCACAAGTTCAGTTGCTGAATTGCTCAGGCGTCGATGAGAGCCATTCGTTTATGCGACCATCATTAACTGCTGATTGTGTTTCGATGCCTACAGCTCTATTACAAATGACTTTAATCATTCTTTTGCATCATTTTTTGAGCAGTTACGCACGTTCAAGGCTCACATGAGTCTAACTAAAGCAGCCCACATTGCTCATTTCATGCTCGGTCTTTACATTTGCCATTAAATTTTACGTCAAAACAACGACTACACAGAAGGGGCGTTCTTCCCACCGCTTTTATGGCTCATTGGGATGCCCAGTTCACGTGATGAACTCGCGTACAATGCCCAGTCGGGGCATATTAAGCGGGGGACAGTAAAACACATTTCACCATAGTTTTACACGCTAAGGACACAAAAATAACACAAACCCGTAAACTTTGTACACGTTTGAACACGTGTTATTTGGCCCTTTTTTCCTAGTGTCCTCTGCCCACTCCAGCGCGTCTGGCTGCGACTTCCCGGACTCCCTGAGTCGATATGTGCTCTTTTGCGCATATGGACAGGTTTCACACTTTCGGGTTTTTTAATCATTTACGCGCAAAAATCTAACTGCTAGTTTTGGGCGTGAAAACGTGAATACGATATGCGTTTCCACAGTAAGTACCAAGCCTGATCATTTTCAATCCCGGCGCTGTCAAAACTTACGTCGCTGTCCTCTGCTGCAACAAAAGATCCTCTGCGCATTTCCTTACGTGGGAGACAAGCAGCGGGCATATGCGTTGCAAAAATGGCAATGTTCCTATGGAACACACTCCCGACACCTTGCTGCAAGGGGCATTCATTGGGCGCATTGGTGAAAAATGTGCCAGAGGATGCTGATTTTGTTAATATGGGCACATGGCATGTACGAAGGCAGCGCATATGTGCTACCCATATTCCGATTGAATCATTTATTTTCAACTGGCGTCCTGTGGGTGGTTAATGACAGGAAAAAAATTGATTTTTTTTTGTTTGTTGCCGTTGCAGAGGGTGAACTACAGCGTGGAGCAAATGTCAGGCGTCGGTACAAGAGGATGAGCCACACTGAGGATTCTCATCTTCTGAATGCAATGAGAGGGCAACTATTGCAAGCTCAAAATCTACCGGCTAGGGATTTTTCTCTCGAAATGGTTCTCGAGGGCTGGTTCGCGCTTTGAATGAATCAATGCGTTTTTCCTTTCACGGTGACATGAAGAATTGTTTACAAGTTGTATTTTTCTTTCGCGGTCATGCGTTAAGCCCCCTAGATCAGACATTGCAGCGGATATTGGCGCTCCAAATATTGACATTTGGTACCATTTTGAGACATCTATCCATTATTTCAGGGATTTTATTTGTCCTGCAAGAATTTATATTAGCAATTTCGAACATGATTGAATTGGTATTTTATTCGGTGCTTTTTGACCCGCAGTGTTCTGTTAGAGACTGTCGCACCAATGGAATTCATTGTGTGAATGAAAGCGCAATTTTCTCTATAGATGGGAGTGCAATAGGGTTGCTCATGAATTTGGAAAACGAAGACAAGGTGTCAAGTGAACAAGCAAAAGCATTTGGCGAAATTAAACAACCTGGCTTTTCTTTCATGGCGATATAGGCAATTGAGTACAAGCTGGTGTTCTTCTTTTTTGGCGATGCGCAAACCGCTGGGGTCAACTTTGCAGCGGAGATCGCCTGCTCAAAATTCTCCAGGTTGTGCCATTTGAGATTATTGGTCCGCTATCCTGAGGACGCACCAAGCCCACGCACGAATTTCGAATTGCATTTAAATTATGGGCTAATTCAGCTTTCCTTCTGGCGTTGTCTGGGCATCGGTTTTACGATTGGCATGTGCCATGCAGTTGGAATTCACAGCGAAATTCAAATGTGCATGGCAGTATTCTTCCTTGTAATGCCTCAACAAATCGCGGTCAATACTAAACGAATGCGCCGTTGAGCGAGCATGTTATTTACGTTCAGAGCGCCACTTCTACGTGTGAGTTTTTACATGCAGAGTGTAAAAACACACGCGTGTACGGAAACGGCCATTTTTCCAAAATTTTTGAAAAACCTTGAGGCGTTAATTTGAGACGTAATTTCACGTTGAGACACTCAAGTTCCATGATGCACTCGCAAGCAATGGGCGATCCTGCCCTACTCGAGCACTTGCAACCCAGCGTCCACCTCGCCCTCGGCAATGCAGCGGCGCCGTCTAACAAAAGATCATTTCCTGCCTGCTCCAGCGCGTCTACCTGCCACTCCCCAGACTCCCTGAGTCTGTAAGTACTGTAATTGTGTACACGAGCCTGTAGTTACGTACTTTTACACGTGTTTACGAGTAAAACATAAATGCACGCCGCGTTCATGCCTTGAATAACAAGCCTGCGTTAAGTCCTGAAATAGGCAGGCGTGCCTGCCACATGTGATCGCTCCTCGGCAACTGGGTCGCCAACTCAACAGGTTTGGACAGCAAGTGCTTCGTTACACATTTGACCAACCCGTGCCTCGCAGCGCAACAGCTTCAAAACGGAAACACAAGACAAAGTAATAGTGATAAAAGTCTTGGTTGCGGGCCCACAATCCCCGGGTTGTATCTTGTTCCCTGACAATCCATACAGCAAAGCGAGACAGAGGGCGCTGAGTAGGTGCTCGGAAATGGACCCAACGGCAACAAGTATTGCGGCAGCCTCTTGTTCGAATCGTGGTCTCTTTGCGGTCAAGATGCCCGGTTCCCGGCCCAACAAAACCCGCCAAAGAGTTAAAGGTTCAGCGCAAGAATATACTGTTCGATATACTGCTTTTAATACACTGTTGGGCCCAACACGGAGGTCGACAGGCACACAGACGCCATTGGGGGACACTGCGCGGACATTCGGTGGGACAGGTACTACCAGAGCTGGAAACCGGGGTGAAGTGGCCTTTTCATCCCCTGACTGGTGCCCTGCACACCGGTGACTCGCACCATGTGGATGAGAAGTGCACAGGAAGGCAGCCTGTGCCAGCGCATTCCTCCGCGCGGCAGTCCTCGTCATCTCTGACACTGTGCTGGGGCGGACTGAGGTGGAATGAGGTGTGGGCAAGGAGGAACGAGGTGGCGTTTCAGTTGAATCTGGCTGCGAAGTCTTTTAGCCGGAAGAGAGACCAGCCGAATGACCAACTGCCGCGCCCCTTGCCCCTGTCGACCAAGCTCACACCGACGATCCGGCCAGCGAATGGGTGGGTCTTCTTGCAGGAGCGACCGTCCGAGGCAGCAAGTGGTGGCGCGGCTGCCGAGCAAGCAGAGGGCGGGCACAGCCCAGGGTTCCGGGGTCCTCGAGGGCGTTGCTGCACGGTGGGCCTCCCTGCTTCAATAGAGGAACGGCATTCCTTGGGCAGCAAATGCAGGGCGCATGCCGCCTTCCAGCGCATCCGTGCCCGGTGCTCTCCCATTTGGGGATCTCGCTCTCCGGAACGGAACCGCTCAGCCGCCCCTGGCCCGTGCCCTGTGCCCTCTGCTGGCTTGTGCCGCGTCCGCGTCCCAGCGCGATGGTGGAAGACGACATCCCTGAAAGAAAGCGCGCTGGAAAAAAGCAGACATGCCGGGATAATGGCGTCTCTTGCCCCCCCATCCGCCTCCCTCCCCCCTTCCCCCCTGACCCCGCAACCCCACCTCCACCCACCGAAGTACCCCAGTTTCCACCGGGAGCAGGACTTGTCTAACCCCAGAATCTCCATCAAGCCGGCAGCGGGTGAAAGGGATGCGTGTGAGGAAGCCAGAGAACCACGAGCCCGGAAGCGCATTCGGCTGCGTATTGGGTGCGGGCGTCAATCTCGGCAACCGACTTTGAATTTGGTCGTACAAATTTCGCTGCGCGTATCGACTCGCGTGACCATCTTTGGGGCCGGGCTCCGTGGAGCAAGACGTTCTCGAGGTGCGCGGGCCGCCCCACCTCCGTGAGCGTGGGTGCCGCTCCAGGCATTCGTGTGGGACGCTGTGCGGCGTGCCAACTCGACAGGTGCCCACCGCAGGCGTCCTTCCACTTTGTGGGTGACAAGACATGGTGTGAAGGTGGTGTCGTGCGAACCTGGTGTGCTGGTGGTCACGCAATGGAGCCCCGAACGGCGCCCACGTCTAATAACGCATTTTGGTCTTTTGACATATTTTTGGTACTGTAGTGCCCCGCCGTGCCAATTGGAAGACGGACCGGCGTGCTAGATCTAATGTGCTGCTTCCAAAGGTGGGAGGGGGTTCTCGGACTGCAAATTTTAGGATGTCTAAAAGATGACAAGCCACCGCCTTGTCTTGTCAAAGGCAATTTTAGAAGATTGCTGCAACGTTAGCAGGTCGTTTATGCAGTTGAGGAACAAAACCACAAGCTGTTAAGGAGGGGTTATGGACTCCGTCTGGTCGCAAGTGAGTGCCCGCATACCATGAAAGCGCAGACATCCACTGAGCGCTAGGAAGCTGACGAAGCGATGTGCCTACTGTCCCCCAAAATGCCATGACACAGTTGACTTACCGTTGAGGATCTCTGAGTTTCGTCGCTGCATTGCAAGGGAAACATTACTGGGCACATCGCTTAGCCAGCATCACCAAATGCATCTTTTGACACCGCGAAAACCTGTGCAGCGTCAACGGTAATACAGTCCCCGTCGACTTAAGGAACGATGCAAAGCTTCTCCCGCTGTTCTTGTCTGACAGGGCCTCTAAGCGCCAATGGTAGATGCGGGTGGGAAGCCAGGGGTCGGCAGATAATTCACAGCTGCGTCAGGAACGTGCAGGACTGCATGCAAAGCATACACACATTTAGAAAAGCAGGCCTGGTCTTTGTATCCACATTTAGCTTTGCGTTGACATCTCTACAAGCGAAAACGTAAATACGAAGAAAGAGCTACTTCTGCCGCTGTCTTTATGTATTTCTACAGCTCTTTGAGATGCGCTGGATACGTGATCAGGTCTCGCACAATGATCAGTCCTCGGCCCCCTCGAACACCTCCAACACAGCGTCCACCTCGCCTCGGCAATGCAACGGCGTCGTCCCGCAAAAGCTCGTTTCTATCCAATCCAGTGCTCCTGGATGTCACTCCCAGGACTCCCTAAATCTGTATATACTGTTTTTATGTACACGGGGCTGTATTTGCATGTGTATTTATCGGATGGTTATTTGTTGCGGAAACCATGCTATGCAGCATCCACGCAGTGGTTCAACAAAGCAAAAATCTTGAGTGCATTTTGTACACCAGAAACGGCGGAGAACTGGGATACATCACATGCTACCTTTCATGCAAAAACCAAAAATATGATGAGCTATTCAGGCACATGTACCCTGCTAACAACAAAGCACAGTGAAGTGGCAGAGTCGACGTAAATTTTCTTGAAACCCAGCTCTTTGCTTCAGCGTTTTTAGCTGCTGAGGCTGCTTATGTGATCGTGCCTAATTAGCTAGTCCGCTACTTCACACGTTCCAGGATTGTTTGGATCATATTGGGCTACAAAACAGATCCTAGAGCAGTAAGTGATCAAAAATCCCCGAGCTTTTACAGAAGACGCCTTGTGCATTACACAACGATAGAAGCTTCTCTGTTCAAACCAGACAGGTATCTGGGTTTTAAAGAAAAACCCAAACTTGTTTACTCAGAGGCTGACGAGATTGCAGTTCTCCACATTGGGGACTAGTGGACACCCCAGAAGCTTTCGGGCAACGCAAGGCATCTCTCAAAAAATGGAAGTTCGAATAGACCGCAGATACTGTTTGCGGATGTGATGAACTTAATTGCCATATTGGATGAAGCTTTTCCATGCAGCAACCCCCATACACAGATGGTTCCATCATCTGAACATTTTAAAATACTCACAATTAAATAAAACAAGGAAGGGGACACGTAAATGGCATGAAAATCGTGCTCAAAACGACCGGAGGACCAATGCTCCATGGACTTGTTGGCTCTCCTAGATAGAAACAAGCGGAACGAGGAGCGTAAGTTAGGACAGTGAGCAATGTTCCCAAGTGCATGGGAGCTGACAGAGCGATTCCGCTAACCGCTGGCATGCAATGGAGACCATTGTGCGAGTGGTGCAATTGATGATAACAAAATTTAGTTATGGTAGTTGGATAGCACAAACAACATGTCATTGTTGCTCGTAAATGATCTATGATTGCTGCTCGTTTGCGCCATTGTGTTGTATGCAGTTTTCGCACTGCCACTAGCACCTCCGCTGACGAATCCCCTTGAAAGCGTTCATCATAGAAATATTGGCGTCGATGCTTTCTTGAATCAAGCGCCATATGGGGCTGGTTTTCCTTCCAGTGCGAAACGCGATAACACGTGGCACTCAATCTCTACTTATATTAGAATCCCGTACACCTTGCTTACCATTGCCATCTAGGATCGATAAACCGGGGCTTAGGAGCGCAGCACACCGACACGTTTGGTGCATCGGGGACCTGGTATTATGTGGAGGGATAAATCTCAAATTTGCGGGAATATAATGTACAAGGGAATAGCCTCTAGGAGTCAGAACGAATAGCTGGTCACGCAGAGAAATTTAGACATCATGTACAGCGACGGAATAAAAAAAGGCTGTGCTCACCCGAAACGCCGCTGCCCAGGGTATTTTTTGTCGCTTTTGGTGTTGAATCGTACCAGCAGCATGCAAAAATGGCACAAAGTTGCGCTGAGAGTATATATCTTCGCTCAATTTTTTTCAACTTGCTTGTTCTCTAAACACACGGCATTTTATTAAGTTGACATGACCTTAAATCAGGATGCAAATTTGGATAATTTCTGCACAACGCGAAAGAATACTCCAATTGGACAGTTCACACTTGCGATTGTAATTACCAATACATTCAGCTTGCTTCCATACAAGTGATTAAACTGTGCCTTGGGAGAATTTCTGAATAATCAATCTTCTTGTACAGGACTGGATTCCATTTGAATACTTCCCTGAGCGGATCAACTTCGCTTAGAATCTCCTGAAGCCTCCCCTGATCGCGACGAAATCTAGCTGTGCATCCGAGAAATTGCATGGACTTCAGGTTCCAAGCCAACCACAATTTTCCAGGACTTACCGAGCTGCAAAGTTTCCTGAGAGGTAAGATACAAGATTCGTTTTGATCAAGGCTGTGAATCCGGGGAGAAAAGTGCGGAAAACGCAATGGCCAAACGCCTCATGTGATCATACGAATCGGGCTTGCATTGAAACATGGTGAATTTTTGATGCCACTGAGGCATCGATGCATGCAGATGTATATCGACACTCAGTTTCCAATACATTCTCATTGTTAAGAAGGTGCCATGCTACTTTGTTAGAGCATTTTTCATGTGGATCCAGCATGTTAGAGAACACACTTTTCTGGTTCAATCATGCCCGCTCCAGTGGCGCACAAGTGCACGCCTTTTCCAGTCAAAATTGCTCAATATCTTGCGTTTCTGGACACGAAGGTCACCAAGGTCATGCACTTGATGAATATTATCTTCGGGATCAGGGATTAGTTTTTTGGTCTCTACATGACACTCACATTTAGGAAACGATAGATACCCGACACGCAATTTTCAAGTGATGTGGAATCGGTATCCAAGTAGCCAACCAGAAATTGTAGAAATACAGCGTATAAATTGTAGTAAGTTTTTAATACGCCATGATCTGTGTCTTCCAGAACCAGGTACTGACGAGCCTGAATTTCATCCAAAATCTCATTAGCAGCTTGTAGCATAAAATCACTTTCTTTTCAGTGTCGCCTCCGCTTTCAGCTTCCTTTCGTCGCATATCATGTTCCTGCGAGCAATCGAGCAACCTGTTGACGCCAGGACTAGAAAATACGAATACGAAATAAAGAAATGGTACAGTAAAATATGTGCATTATAAAGTATTTTTGCTCCAGGCCTAAGAATACTTCTAAAACTATGGCAAACATTTTCATAATTCCAGCCTCAATAATGCGAAAATTTTTAGTCAGTCAGCATGATCCCGAAAAAGAATCAGGTCACATCCATGGCCGCCCCATCCATGGTATCCTCACTCACTGCCTCTACAATAGCAGCTATGTCAGCAGCGTTGGGGACCCTCAGCATCGCCACTCATTCGCCGCTGCACCCTCAGCGCGCCCAATTCCCTTTCAATTTTCAGGTCGCAGGTCCATGGGATGCAAGTTGCAGGCCTCATCCATTAATTGGCCAGCTTACGAACATTTAATATAGATGATCTAAAACACTGCTGAAAGAAGCTCTACTTAAAAAAACACGGGCGCTTTAAGCTTTTGTCAACATACGCATATTATTGCGTATTCTTATTTAGATCCAGATGTATTTCCCAAAACTGGTTGTTTCTGTTCTTGCATTTCTATGCGCGCACGCTTACCTCGTCATTCCTCCCCCATCAGTCACCCATTCTGCAGAGACGACCCATCTGCCTCTTCAGCGACCATCAGAAATGCACCTAAATTACTTCAAACTACCAATTTCCTGGCGTCCAGCCCGTGGCTCCACCTGCGCAGCCACACACCAAGCCGCGCCAAGGCGTTCTTTTCACCAGAAGGAGGTTGCCTTCCCGTTTTGCACTTGAAAAGGGCGTCGAGAGGCTTCTCGTCATCGATTGCCACCATCAGATCTTCAAGTATCCAAATGATGCACATATCTGATAGTGATTCTGATCAGATCATGAAGCATTCTGATCAGATTCATATCCAAATCACCTGCAAATCGTGCACACTGTCACAACATGCAATGATGCGCAGGTGCCTGGCACGACAGGTACACTGCGGCAGTCCAATTCAGGCTTGTTATTCACGCTTATGTTTGCGTTTTTACGTTTCCGTTTTAAGTTACTTATTTCCACGCAAAAGCATAACAACTTGCAAAAACAGATATTTTCAGGGCCATATATACGTCTTTGCGGCTCGTTATGGCACCCAGGTTACTTGGCAACAGTTGCGTGCAATGATCAGTTCTCGGCCCCCTCGAGCGCCCGCAACACAGCGTCAACTTCGCCCGGCCACGACGGCGTGCAACAAAAAATTTGTTTTCTGCCCATTCCAGTGCGTCTGGCTGCCACTCCGGAGTGGCATCCCGGCACCGGGGAGTCCGGGGATCCCCGGACTCCTGAAGGCTGTATGTACTATCCTTATGTAAATGTCCGTATTCACGTTGCATTTACGTATTCTTTCGTGTTTATACGCGTAACAATGAAAATTAGTTTCCAGCGTAAAATGTAAGTATTATCAGTGTATATGGCGTAAACAACAAGCCTGGCCAGATTTACATAAATTCGCACGCTGTTGGGGAAGATTGCGATGATCTTCACTGGAATTTGGTTGGGGCGCGTGCCGTGGTCACAGGCATCGCTCGTTGCTGACAGTATTTACATTTTACACCTGAATTTAATTTTTATTGTTACGCGTATAAACACAAAAGAATACGTAAATGCAACGTGAATACAGAAATGTATATAAGGATAGTACATACGGCCTTCAGGAGTCCGGGCAGTGGCAGCCAGTTAATGTATGTGGCCGCATGGCCAGGGGCCTGCTCTCCCATCACCCGCGTCTAAAAATTAGTGGCAGTTCCAGCAGGTGGGGAGGATGACATTCACACCTCTGGCTCAGAGAGCGGCGGGCTGAGGCCAGCCGAGATTGAATAATATAGTCCCTCCCATATCCCACACCCCTATCTTCACCACTTGCACCTGGGAGGCAAAGGGGGTCGTTTTTGATCAAGAAGTCGATAGTGATCTCTATGGTCCCCTGATGTCACCAACATGCGTAGAGAGCATGGAGCCAACCGCCCATAGCCCCCACCTCCAACTCCACCCACCCACCCCACCCGCTTGGACTCCTCGCAATTTGAACTCACTGCGTGCGTACTTAAGGTGTGCTGTCGCTGGAAGCGCAGATTTTAATGCTTTCCATGCCATCTAGGACAAGGGCAGATGCTGATACAATACCGTGCGTGCAGTTGTCGCTGATGCAACGCTGCGCAATGGTGCAGCAAGGCCAGTGCATCAGCATCGACACGACCTTGTCTTACATATAAACGTTTTTCGTATGACGCATGGCCATTGGATGCGGTGCTTCTGAGCATAGCGTCAATGGCAATGCAGCCACAATACTGCATCAGTATCTGCCGGCTATCCAAATGGCCCCAACGTATGTAGGACGTGCAATGAGGTGTCTCCAAATTTTGAACTTCTGTGGACTCTCCTGGAGTTGGGCAAGGTACCGCAAATTTAATATTGTGGCGGTGATCCAATGTCAGACAAATCCTACCACCTATTCACAGTGCAAGTGCGAGATTTATGTCAGCTAGCAAAGTATATGACGCTTGGTTTTCCATTTCAACATGTGGTGTGAGGCCACCGTGGACTTCACACAGGTCATTCATAATGAAAATTGTGTTTGTTATACGTGTTGGGCAAACCGCTGTGCATTATATTACTGCATGGATGCTCTCGGTGTCTAAATTTGCAGGAGGGGCATTCCACAAGTCCGAAATATTGCGCGTGGTGGTTCTGTTTCTGCTTTTGCTGGTGGCAGCGAGTGCTGAGGATCTTCGTCAGGTTAGTCAATTAAAAGCAGTTACCAGTTAAAGAGATGTGCAATTCTTTGCAGATATGTTGATATAGCTGTATTATTTTATTGCACCCAGAGTACTTGTGCACAAACGATTGTAGCCTATATACATATGCAGTGAAATACTGTTTTGCGTGATTGCTCAAGTATGCATAAAATACTCAGAATGATCCATTTAACACCATAGGGGCAAAATGCATTAACGAGATTGTTGGATTAATCCAACAGATGCACAAATGTAATTACATTTGCCCGCCAGCTGCACAATCCAGCCCTTGCACATTCCCACCTATGGCGCACATACAGCCATATTCGTTCGTGGCTACTAATGTTTGCCGAGTTCCACACTCACCAACGACCACCCCTGGAGACTGATGAGAAAAAGCATGGCGAAAGCACAAGCCGGGAAGGGGAAACTAAGCGATCAAGAAGTGGCCACAACAGGGATGCCCCCAATTGAAGGTAATGACACAGCCTCTGCATTCAGGTCAAAGCAGAATAAGTAGCAAGGTAAAAGGCGATAGCTGGGGGCGAATGGCAGGCAGAACGCCCAGAATTTGTTCGGTATAGAGTAAGTCTTTCCACAGGACAGAGCAAAGGGTCAGCTAACCAACTGAGCCTAAAACACCACCATCCTCAGGCTGTGCTCAAAATTTCCACATTGCGTACCTGTAGAACTCAAATCACAACCCTCAAACGCTTTAGTAACAGCTCCGGAATTCGACACTTTACCTCAGAGTGCGAAAGGCACTCACCAAGTGCCGTTTAGCAGCCTCGTATAAACGCGTGTGCCCTCAAGCGCACGGAGAAACAGGGAAAAGGTGGCCCCGTTCCTCCAGGGGGATGTACAGGACTATGGGGGCATGGCTAAATCTGACAGAAATGCTTGCAAGAGGGTCTCTCTTCTGAAATAACAACAGGTGTCATTCCAGGCGACTGATGCCGCAAATGTCGATTCAGCCCCAACACAGGCGACGAGCAATATATTGGCTGCCATGCGGCTTTTATCTTGGGGATGACGTATGTTGAAATAATAAGTTTCCATGGCACGTTGTGCCATCATCAGCGCGGACCGCTTTCTTGCGACCGCCTGATCACTCGAGCTGATGGCCGCCTCGCCTGCCTTCTCCGTCTCTCGAAGACCAGAAGGGGCACGCACAAAGTGAAGGCGCAAGGGTCTGATTGATCTGCGCCCGTCCCACCACCACCACCTAACTGCACCCCCACCATCTAGCTGCCACTCCCCAAACTCCCTGATTCTGTACGTACTATCTTTAAGTACGCAGGGCACAAATTTACTCATTTCAACGCCTAAATGCGCTTTGAAACGCAAGAGCCATTTTCACGCGTAACTAGGCATAAAAATGCGCGAGTGCTTATGCCACAAATAACGAGTCTGGTGTTGCCCTCCCATCTGAACAACGCAGCATCCCGAGAGCAGACGTGCCCCAATCCCGCGGCAAACTGCTTCAGCTTGTATTGGGAACGTAAGGCCGATAGAGCGGGTGAAGTGCGAGCTCTTTTTCAGCGAGTTCATCGCTTTTCACGAGATCAAAGATGAGCACTGTGCTGGCAACGCGAACAGGCGAGCCGACAATTGCCCGTGAGAATGCCCAATTCGGCAACGCAAAAATGCTCGAAAACATCACCATCACTAGGGAAAAAGGTCAAATAACACGTGTTAAAACGTGTAAAATGTTACTGGTTTGGGTTATTTTTGTTGCAGCCTGAAGGCTCGCATGTGTATTATATCGCTTCTTTTCATGGATACTTGTATGGCAACTGTGCGGCAAAGCGGAACTGGTGCGCAGTTGCTTCCAGCCAAGAATACCTGGCTCTGTTCAGTGCTTTTGAGCCTATGCATTGGCCTGGTGAATGTTGATGCCCGTGTAACTCTTGGCTGCTCCGAATTTCAGCGTGGCTGGCAGCCAACATCAAAAGATCGCTTCCCCGCTCTCGTGAGCATCAGAGGAAGAGGGAGGGAGCACATCTGCTTTGGATCTCTCATCAGAAAGTCCTACGTTCTGACCACAGCGGAGTGCGTGGAGAATGTGGGACCCAACCCCATTGTTGTAATCGGGCTGCACGGAGAAGACGACGACCGCAGGGATCCCGGCGTAGAGGTAGGACAGTTTCGCTTGGCAATGTTCCACATCAGTACAATGCCAGTCTGCGCTGTAAGTTCTTGTGGATCGGACGCACATGCTTAAAGTTACAGGTCTGTGTCAAGGAAAATATAATCCCCTAATTTCACAACACAAGCCGTTTCCCTGTGTTCTAGTAAGAGAATTGCGTAAATCAAATAGTAAAATTGACATGAGCAATTCGGCTTTCAACAGAAAATAAAAGTTGTGCTTTCCTGATTGCGTTGGAGACCAAAATTTCCAAGCCCACTGAGTGAGGCTCGCGCTCAGCAGTCGGCGCGGTGCATGACAATCAGGCGTGTGTTCAAATCCATCGGTGCTTGACTTCAAGGCAGCTTCAAATCTCTTCCCCCGCAGCAACATGAGCTTTCATTAATTAGAACCACGTTCTTAGAACATGGTAATGCTCTCTCTATGTTCAATTGTGCATTGCAGCTTTCGGTTTAGGTGTGCTTGGCGGATGCGTGGTGCCGAAGCCCAGCCAAAATATGCCAGATAATTCGAGGTAATATATATCAGTACTATGTACTGACTGATATCCCTGGGTCATATTTGATGAGTTTTTTGAGAGCCCGGTGGTAGCCGGGGAAGCCTGAACTTAGCAACTGTCGAACGTCAAATAAAGCTCGGAGTGGCGCCTTCCCCGTGTATCCATACATTCATAGTTGCATCATATATTCATTCGAAATATCCAGCTGCTTGAATTGGGACATATAAAAATAAGTAAGAAGGCATTAAATTACAGAAGCACAGACAGCCACATAAAGCACTGGACAACGCAAGACGCAGAATCAACATTTTCCCTCCCTAAAATTCTTGTCGCGATCATTTTTCATTCATTTCACGCTGTCTATCACACTGTATGCGGTTCAGCCGGAAAGCAAATGTCATGGCAGCCAACTACATGCCGTGTGGTAGGAACGGCGCGCTGAGAGGGCATACGTGCATCCAAACTGGAACGGAAATCCTGACAGAGGCTATGACATCGCCTTGTTCAAGCTTCCGCGGCCCGTTGACGTCCCAGTTCCTTCCATTGGAGGCACTCCCATTCAAATTTCAAACAGGTCGCTGTACGGGTTCGGCCTCAACGGCGTTGTGCAAGTGGCCGCTTTCGAGGCAATCGAGGAGGGGCCTTGCCCACGCCTGTCCAACATGGGCAACGACAGCCTCTGCATTCACTCCGAGTGGGCAAGCATGTACGCAGGTACCACAGTATATGCAGTGCGCCCTATACTGCCGTACAGTACGCACATGGACGGGAGCATCGCCCTCTGCCTCGTTTCCGGGAATCTTCGCGAATCCTGGTCTCTGCGGAACAGGCGCGTTGGATGCTCTTTGAACAACCTTTGTTTCGAAAAGGGCAGTAGAGCATTTCTTGTGACGCTTTTGGCCCCGCAACTCAAGAACGGGTCTGAGCATGCATCTGAACATCGCCTGGTTTTTATTTGACATCACTGACCCAAATCGGTAGGGAAATGAATGTGCTTGAAATTAGAAGGACGCTGACCGTCGCTCCCAAACTCACGTGCGCAGGCTGTTCCGGTGGCCCAGTCATTCTGCCGAAATCCGATAGTCGTTTCGACGGCAATCAAGCCACCGATACGGTTGTCGGTGTCGTGTCGTATGCCAACCACTCGTCGCTCAGCGACAGCGGAGTGGGGTGCACACCGGTACACAAAGTCATCGAGTGGGTTGAAAGCATAACGTCACCAAAGGTGGGTGGATACCGCAGCATATCAACCCTTACGCACAGGAACATAACACTTGGCAATTTTGGCCGGAGAAACAATAAAGTACGTAACGCTCTGCCATAAAACTTGTGGGGAGCAACTAAAAATAATAAGAATAGCGCTCTGAAGGAAGAATGCGGGTAACGATAAGTTTTCCAATGTGGAAAGGTTGAATAGTTTACGTCGTATGCAAAGCTTAAGAGTTGGTGGCACAACGTTGGCTACTATCCTTTGAATTGAGCATACTAAATAGGCAATGGGATAGAGAAAATCCTTTTAATATTCCACCATTCAAATTTCCTTGACTGATTGAAAATCGCCCCCAATTCTTGTGGATTTTCATCGCAGCATTCTCACATTTAGCAGGAGCATTCGAGTTGCCGAAGCTCAAACAAAATTCTATAATTATGTTCATTGCGTTTATGTGAGATTATTGGGTTCCAGCACCTGTCCAGACAGCTTTTCATTGAAAAACTCATCGCAATTCAAGGTTTTACGCTGAGATTTCTCGAACTTAAATGGCACACAGTTATCCTGTTTGCCATGCCTATGGTAAGCCATTTTATATTCCAGGCAGAGAACATCATCGCTGTTGCTGAAGCAAATTTTGTTCTTCGTTGTACAGATTATTGGCTAGTGGAGATGGCCTCTTCTTGGACGCCAGGCGAAAGCAAATTACGCCTACTGGGACGCCACTGGGACGCTTTCTCGAGCGTTGCCCGAGCTGGGAGGCTAAAAAGACGCGCCCCAGTGGCGTACTAGTAGGCGCCGATTATTGTCACCTGGCGTCCCATAAATGGCCATTTCTTCAGCGATTGCTCAAAAGCAGCATGAGCGACATGGCTCCTAAGGAAACGAAATACAATGGGAGTGAAAATTTCCCTTCCTCGCGATTTTTGATGGAATCACCGGGCATTTACTGCCCGTGGACTGATTTTTGATATTTTTTGGTTTCTGTTCTGCTTAGGGGTCCTCCTTCATCCACGTGCTCGGCGGCACAGCGGGTGAGCAACACGAGCACCGACAAATTCGTAATGGTGCTGCTTCTTGGGTGTTTTTACATGTTACTATGTTCAATTATTGAAAACGAAAACACCAGGAAATTCTGTCTCACTCCCTCCACTTCCTAATGATCAGTTTCATAATTTCTATTCTTAGTTGTTGTCACAGTATGCCATTCGATGACACGGTACCACTGATTTTATGCTGATCGAAAAAAAGATCATGCAGTTTTCAGAAGAATCATGTTCTTCACAGTGGAAACTAATATTTCGTCATTGCAATAGATTTCATACTCGCAGATTGGCGGTGAAACTTTTGGGCAATTGCGTTGAGTACGGAAGCTACGTGTATTTCCTGAGTTGCTTTCATGTACTTGTTAGCGAAAATGGATAATGCACTGATCCAAGATCATCACTCGTGTCAATGCTCAGGCACAATTTGGAGAAGTGTAGAAGCGTGGGTCCCATCGTGGATTCTCCCCCGTGGACGCATTAAATCCATCGAGGGATCTTCAGAATACCAGGTGGAAAGGTGAGCCGTATACAAATGTATGGTGATGCGACGTTGTATGCGATCATGGATATATGTTCTGCATATTCTGCAAATCATGCGATGCGATACGATTATGCAATTCACCCTCAGATATGTACATTGTGTGTAGCATGATTATAATCGCGGAGAATTAGCAGACTTTGAGTCGCTTTCAGCAGCCTGTTAAAGTGATTGCAGGGGCGCAGCGATCTGTCGCCAAATACAGCCTGGCGCGAAAATCCAGATGTGCTAAATTGTGCGTTTCACAAAATTGCCACATATTAGAGTCTTGTGATGTCTCACCACGAGTAATTTGAGCTCTGTGTTCCCAGCTTGAACGGGATTTATAACTTGTCACTTCTCATGCACTGCAACAAATCAAAAAGAAAGTTATCTATTAAGTTAATCTAAGTCAACCAAGTTGTGAGAATCTTGTCTCTATCTTAGGTTAGGAAGAGCACCGCTCTCCCTTTAAAAGGGAAAATAAACAGACTGCTTGAGGCAGTGCTATATGCCGATTCCTAAACTGAAAACGAGCAGTTGAGCGCAGTTAGGTGCGGCATGCGCAAGCAGTGCGCATGTTGGCAGTATATTTGTCTTCCCTCTTGGCTTACAGTTTTGGGGATCCATCGACAAGAGTTTCAGAGAATGCGGCACATAACATTTCCGCAACGTCGGGTTCATGCATGATTGCTTTCGCAAAGCTTGGGCAATGCAGTAAATCTACATTTCTCATGCACATGCTGGCGCTTATGTTGTGATTTTTCACCTTGCATTCGAATAAAATACCAACGCAAAAATAGAGAAGAAAAAAGGTAATCCATCCAGGTTCATTATTTCTCGCAGGACGGTGTTCATATTTTGAAGTTGCGAGGCAGAGCTAGCAGCATATAGTAATAGTAAATCCATACATGATGAATTGGCAAGTATTTTGTCCAACACATGTCATATTTCCTTTTGGCCAACAAGTATGTATTGCTTGTTCCTTCGCAGCGACATAAATACAAATCTTCACGTGGAAGATGAAGGCTTTCATTCACTTTGACTTCGTTCGTCCTTGCAGAATAGGTTCTCATCTGATTAGATTGAAGCAATGAAAAAAATACTTATATTGTATGCAAATGGCACCAAGAAAACCAAATACAGAAGGCAATCTCCTTCGGAATATAACGAGAATTTTCAAAACGGACAGCTGCCAGCTCGTCCACAACGTCTCATATATTTTCCTTGTACATATCATACTTGAAGTCAACTCTTGTCATGGTAATGCAGATCTGGGGCTAGTAATTATTGATACATTCTATTGTATTATACTTTCTCTATCACATATTGAATATCATATATGGTTATGCGGCATGGTTTCTCCATTACAATTATAATAGAATTTAATGAAATTTCTTCCAAAGTCGTGTGCTGCGAGTCTGCTTATCACCTGTTCGTGTAATTTCAAAGGCGTTTCTTCAACTAATATTATCTTTAAAATAGACGGCATTTAATATGCAGCGAAAGTAGTATGTATTAGAAGCAGCGACGATACAACGTGATTCTAAAATCGACGCTGCGTACGTGTTCAAAGCCATCAACATTTCGAAATCCAATAATAAATCTCTCGTCAGAGCGAGCCGGCGTTAGTAACATGGATTGTGGCTGTGGGGTTGTTGGATTGTACGCCCCGCTTGACATTGGCGTTATAATTAGCGTCCAGTACCGCGGCTTAGTATGCAGCCAGCATATCGTTTCGCCTGCTGAATTTCCATGGCATTTTGCTCAGCAGTAAGCACTGAATCTCTCCGTGTGTGTTCCTATGCGTTAGATTTGGAAGATGCAACTAGCTCGACGCGGGACGCCCGGGGCGCGAACATCGCAATTGCCTTTTGTACTGCGAGCGTCCAGGTTCAATGTCGGCCTTTCGGTGAATTTTTATTTCAACCAGTTTCAATTGAAGAAATGCAAATTTTGTTGGTTATTGCCTGCGTGAACAATTTGCAGGCGTGTTTTCTTCGCGACTTGACGTTATATCAATTGCCGCAAAACGTTTTCTCACAGCTGGTTCCCCAGTCTGGCGGAGTCTCTAATTCCCTTGGAGAATTCTGCTTCCGTCTGCTAGTGCTCTGCACTGACGTAGAATCTAACCCTTCGCACAGTTTATGTATGTTGCCCGAGTGCGCAGTCAAACTGTGGGAAATACCGGCTGCAATGAACGATGAAGATACATAACAAGTGCAGCATCACGTTTTTCTGGCATTGGACATTCGGCGTCAAACTCTCTTTACCACTTCCCACTCGTATAACCGAAGAAACCATGCCATAATCTTGCGTTGAGGACATATTGTATTTTTGCTGCTTAAGTGACATGTGTGATTTAACATTCCCTTGCCACCTCCCAAAAGTAGCCAAGGAATGCTGGAAATGCACGTCCAAAGGAACTTGCGATTTTCCATTTTATTGCATGTGCACATGACTACTTGAATTTTGTGTTTGCGTCATGATATCTACGTTTTAATACGCGGGCACCCATAATTGCACCTTTACGCAGCTAACGTAGCTGCGCTACATACCGATGACCTCCCAAGCGCTGTACATTACACCAGTAGAAAACAGCCTGTTTGCGATGCCAATTGCGGTGCCATTTGACACAAATTGATGCCATCTCAGCCGCTTTTATGCCGTCGCAATCACTGTGACGGCATCATTTGTGTCAAAATGGCATTGCAGTTGGCATCGCCAACATGCCGTTCTCTCCCAGTGGTAGCGGCCCGTCCCGAAGGGCGACTATTCGTCAAGCGCGTGAACTGAATGTTGAGTTACTTGCAACGTGATTGCATTCATGCATTTTAGGCTTCTTTGATTGGAGTGATCCAATTGGAACATCGCGAAGATTGAGTTCGCAGCCACCTGCGTGATTTAATTCTGTCAGAGGGAAAAACACTGTTAACTCACAACAACACGTCAGCATCAGCGTGCCTACGCGTTTCAAGACTGTGCGTATATCTGCAGTAGCTTCAAATCAATCAGAGTGAAATTTTATTCACGGCAGAATATTAAAAGACCTGCAGACTTGCACGCAAGAGTATTGTGAGTCCAACTTGCAGCGAGATGCAGATGGTCACAATGATCAGGTCATCGAAGCACCTGCACCGAAAGCCCTGAAATTTCCTTATTCCGTTGTATCGCTAGTGTTGTCATGGTCTTTGCCAATGCCTGGATTGTTTCATAGAGGTGTGGCTTTGCATGAGATTTACATCGTGAAGTGATGTTTTAGCTTCCAGCTGAAATTTGGGCAGTCTTGAAGACGATTTAGTTGCCTGTAGCGGGACACGGGATGGAGGCTGCTGTGATCCAATTGAAATAGCATAGGGCGCACCACTAGCGATATTTGGAGTCCAGGTGGCAGCTCGCCCGGAGATCCATGGCATAATAATATCCGGCAGAAACTTCAATGGGGGTGCACTGAACTGTTGCTACAAGCTACGATTATAGTCGGGCGTAGAATCGGGGATGCTGGGAAAGTTTGATCCGCTTTGAAATGGCTGGCCGGCATGTAAAATGAGCCGAAGGTTCCCTGCAGAAAACCTGGCAGCTGCCAGACAGTGACCGGTCGACGTGTGGATTTGTTGCGAGGACGGCACACTGGGGTCGTCCTTGTCAAGCTGAATAGCAATAGTGGCAATGCTCATGCCGGATTCACAATAGGGTACCTGTACATCGCTGTTGCGAGGCCCCGGTCCGCGGGCACGCGGCAAGGCTTTCCTTGCGAAAATCTTCCGAAGCTCCACGTTCTCCCACGCTTGCACTCGAAGGGTCACAAGGACACTATTTATCTTCCCGGCTCCCAGGCCATGGCGGCAAAAGACCCTTCCTCTTTCCTCAAGTGGCGCACATGGTCGTGGATGGCATCTCATCTGCAAGTGATGGTCATCAGAACGGGACTCTCTGGGCGTCCCGAGTGCCAAGATGTGCCGGCGAGTCTAGAGGTAAGCCCACCGCTTCGCTATGAGGAGGTCGCGGTCACGTCCTGTTTCTGTCCAGGGTCACCATCGCCCGGCATGCCATTCATGTCTTCGTGCGTGTCCTGGCCCAGTCGCGAGGGACAGGCAGTCCAACTCCCCCCCCCTCCCCCCCCCCTCTCCCCCGCGCCCCCGCCCCCCACCACACCCACCCACACTCCCCCTTTATCAGGAGCGGGGTGCAGTTTGTATGACCTCTTTCTCCTCCTTGCAACAAGTCCTGCCCCCAGCCTACCAACAGCCTACCGGGTGGGCTACACCATCCGCTCCCCCGCCTACACTCCCGCCCCCACCCACTCACACCTCCTCCATCTTGCCCGGGAAGCGGCACAAGAGTGCAAAAGGAACCCGAAACTTGACTCACAGATGGTCATTTTGTTCTCAGCTCCGCCAAGATGCGCACAACATCGGGATGCTGGCAAGCACCTGGGGGCGACCACGGAGCATTGCGCCGGCGCCGGGTGGCCAAAGGTGAGAGATGGCGAACTTGCCGCGGGCCGTGGGCGGCAGGCCTACAGCCGGTGGCAAGATCCGGGGTATTTGCGCAGAATCACGACCAGTGACGGGCATCAAGCCCACTTCTGCACAGACGGCCGTTTCGACGCATGTCTTTTCGAATGCGTTGCCAGCGGCGGCGCCACAAGGACTGCGTGGAGACGCTATGGGCTTCGGCCGTGCTGTTGCAGGGCACCGTGCCGCGAGAACGGTGGGGACGCTGGCCCCCCGCAGTTTCTGGCAGTTGGTTTTCAGCTTCTTCAGCACGGCGGCCGTCGCGTGCGGCCTGGCGCAGGTGCGCGGCGGCTGCCGGCCTCCCTGCACCCGCAGGAGGGAAGCTGCCCCTGCGCCGTCGGTCCGCGGGCAGCTTCCCGGAAACTGCCAAAGTGAAATGGCATCTTTCTCGCGGTGCAAGATTGCACGAGATCCGCATAATTCCGTGCAGTCGCTGGATGGCACAGCACGGGGCAACCAGTAGATGGGCAGCTTACGGCAACGATGGGGCGTCTTGGCTGATATGGGGGGCTGGCTTCTTCTCAAAAACAAGGGCAGCTGTTTGGAAAGACATGCTAGCGTCTCGATGTCCTGGTCTTAGGGAGGGTATCGAGCAGCTGCAGATATGCCAACACTTCATTGGAATCACTGATGAGGGCTTGGTGATTCGCTATTGTCAAGTGTAAACCCCGCTCATGGCAACTTGAGCTTCACAAGAACAACCGTTCAAATAGGAGTTTCAGTTTCACCATTATGCGCCGACAAGCGTTCTACGAGGTTGCAGTGTTCCGTGGACAGTGGCGTCCGGAACCTTGCTTCACACAATGCGCATCCATTGCGTAATTGCCAAAAATCGTGTAAACAATACATCACAATATTTCAATTCACAAGTCTAGGAAAAAGACACAAATGGATACAATCAGCACAAATAAACAAAGATTTTCATAGTTGGAAACGCCAATCCCTCCCTGTCAGTGCCTGGTTTCCAACAATCCGTACACATCAATCATGCCACCGGTGCCGGTGATCCCAGTGCCCGAGCACAGCCACAGCAGAAATTTATTAGAATCCATTGTCACAACTACCTGTATATTCCAGCAAAGTATTTTATATGATTACAAATACATTATGCTCATGCTGTGACGTTTCAAAACATTAGTGAAACAGTAATCTGAGCACTATGTTACTGCAGTTTAGGCATGTACTTGAGTGGTATTGAAAGGCACATAGTTCAGGAGCGCATGTGTATATGAATAGCATCACAAACGCGTTTAACGCATCCCCCCATACATTATGCGCCGTGTTGGATACCCCGGCAACGCCATTCAACTTTTCAAGGTAGCCTAATTTCGAGGTTGGATCGCAAGCAGGCAGCAAGGGAGGCAAGGAAATCGGGGCCATCTGCGCTGGTGCTCTGCACGAGAATTCAAGCGAGGTTCATCAAACTCCTCTACGCAGCTTTACTGCTGATTTCCGGAGGTAGTTGCAATCACAATCTCAAGACGCGTATGTATGACTCATGTCGCCATCTGAGAGCGGTGGCACGCGCGCTGAGATCACGGCATCGTGTCTTGTGAGGTTTAGGAAAGTCAGGCTTCTCTTGAGGTTTAGGCAAGCCTTGAGTTATGTGACCTCAAGTCATGTAAGGTTATAGATACAATGGTGTCCACATACACGGGACAACTTTTCTCATGCCCGAATGATCCCATGGGTAATCTCCTGCCCAATTTACAGCCTAAATTTCATTAAAATAAATGAGCTAATTTAATTGAATGAGGGGAGCGAAGCTACGGTCCGGGGCTGATGAGGTAATTTGTTTAACAGGGTGGACTTTCGGAGCGAAAGTCGGAAACGCGCAGCTGGTGAGTATGCGATCTCTGGAGCATTGAAATTTGTGAATTTTCGTTGACGGCAAGTTGCCTGATTGCCGCTTTGACGATGATCATCTAAGGTGGACCGCCAACAACTTTTCGGCAAAGTGGGTGCCAGATTATGTGCTTGACAGTATGTAGTATGTATATCAATGATTCGAATCGTACACAATGCTGCCAAATACATCATTTCACTTTGTTATGCATTGCACTTGGCCGTGTTCTCTGTGCATTTACGTTGCCAGGCAAACGTTGCCCGAAAAGTGATTAGTTTTGATTGCATCAATTTTGGTAGTTCAACTATTCAACTATTCGAGGAAACGATGGTCCAAATGCCAACGCGCCAAGAGGACTCCCGCGCTGGTAAACATCAGCATACCATCTTGACAGATTGTGCAATGTATGTTGTCTAGCGAAGCAATTTAGACGCATCCCATTGGCACAGGTTGCCGTCAAAATTCGTGAAATGATGAATTGGCTGTTTTTGGAACTTTTTATTACTTCTGATGCCCCGGAATAATTGATTTAAAACTACTTAAATGCACAAAGAGCTACTCGAAGTGAAATGATGTTTTCCAGTGATACTTAAGAGCTAGAATACTGTATGTTTGTCACAACCGACGTGCATGCGTTTTAAAACATGGATATTGTCGAAATGTGTATATCTTTATTACAAAAGCATATCGGCTGAGCATTTGCGTTTTCACACTGCCCCGTTGCAGCTTCCTCGACAGCATCGACGTCTGACGAGAGCCACCTAAACCGCGACATCCATATACGACATTCCTAGTTGAAAAAGCGCTCACAGTAGCTCTGCAAAACGCTGTATCCAAGAACAACGCACAGCCTTCGTTTACCAGAGGAACATTGTGATGGCAACAGGAAACAGGACCACTGGACTGCGATTTCGCCTCGCCGAAGGTCTGGAAACCAGCCCCGTTTGAACGGTTCCCATATTTCGTGACCATCAATAGCTGGGAACAGAAGCAAGCCCACTGCAGCGGCATTGTTGTCCACCCACACTACGTACTCACCCTGGCTCGATGCGTCAAAGAACACGGCAGTAGTCCACGAGTCACCATCGAAGACAGGCGGGAATCTGTCAGAAAAGTAAGTCTTCTGCAAAATTTGGCATTTTGCTACACAGCATTTCATGGGTATTGTAGCAACCGCCGCGGCGATCTTCAGCTCTTGGGGCTGCCAATCGCCTGCGACAGCACACGGACACCGACAGACCTGCAACGAGTGTTTGATGTGAACAATCTAAGTTAAATATACACCATGCTGTATTTCAACTCAAGTTAATTCATTCACTGCACTGAATCCACATTAAGATAGAGGACTGTGCACATGCCGCTTACCACATACTTCATTCGAAGTACTTTGTAGCACCTTGAACATGCACATGATACACACAGATGTTATCTACGACATTCAAAGATGCATGCTTGTAGCATATGATGCAGCAAAGATGGCATGTACCTTAGAAACATTGGCCAAATGATTCAGATCGAGTCGAGCAACGGTGTTTGGTGATCAAATATCGGTTTTGTTCACTATCGACCCATTTTTCACGAGTTTCCTGTTGTCTGGCGGCCCCGAAAATATGCATGTATCCTCTGCACGACAATGTACCATGCATTATGAATTTAGAAAGACCCCATATGGGAAATTCTGCAATCCGCAATGTTAGGAATATATCATATTTTTGTATATAAACACCATAGGTGATAAATTTTATTTTCAGTAGGTCCATACGGGCAGCGCATACACTGCATAAAAGCATAGCCTGTTCTCATGCCTGAGCACAACTTGCACCGTGTCTTGGGCAACAGGTGAAGCTCAACAATATGTGGATTCTCTTCTCTTCTGCGGCAAATGTGCACCTGATTTTTGCATTTTCAAGGCTGCTACGAATTGCTTTTGTACATCAATCATACTTCCATGTGACAGCGAAAACTCTGATCAGACGGATATGTGTGCATGCTGCTATCATCTAACGGGTGCAACGTATCTGATTTCCCAATTGAAGGCAAATTCAAGGGAAGTATTTCCGCCGCGATTGCACTCTCCCACCAAGGCATTTACGTACATGAAATGTTTCATTCAACAAATAGGCTCCTTTTCCTGTGTTGCCCCTGGCTGGATGAGTCGCAACAGCAATTCTTTTCGTCTCAGGAATACGTTAAGTATATTATTGTTAGTGTGTTATGTATGTTTGTATGTTTTTATCAATGGTTTGCTGGTCGTACTGTAGATTGCCGTGCGTGGCCCGCGATATGTAGTACATCACCAACTGAATACATTGCGGCCATTTCATGTCGCGCTTCAGGTGTACCGAGTACAAAGTGTCTATCTCAAACGGCTGCAGTCCGGCCACGGATTCGCCCTCTTGAGGCTGGCCACGACCGCCGACCTACGCGCGGTGGCGCTGGCACAGAGTCATCGGTATCTGGAAGACAACCCCTTTGTATTGCTCCTGAGACCAGGAAGGTATTTGGAGGTGGCGAAATTTCGAATCGTTGATCAGACGAGCTGTCCAGGGGAATATGAGGAGGGGGGAGGTGGGCTATGCCTCTCTCCCACGTGGGAATCCCAAGCGCCTGTGGGATGGAGCCTAACTGATGGTGAGCTCCAGGGAGCGCCCCATCTTTGCCGGTTGTCCTGGACTGTCCGCTTCGTGCTTGCTCGCCCGGCGTGAACTCGAGCACGGGTCGATATTGTGACACGCATGCTGTGAGCCATTGCGAATCGAGTGTATTTTGCGCTGAATTCCGAACCCTGTAAAGGACGTAAATATTGTCAATCCAAATTTACCGCTTGGGCATTTCCACCAGGTCTGCCTGCTTTCCTGATGTACTGAAGTTATACCAGACTTGCCAGGGAGCAACGACGTTACGTTCGTTGGCACTGAGGTGCAATTGATGGCGCCGAAAGGAGCCCAGGGACTCAAACAGGAACATGTGCGTCAATCGTTGCATGTACACATTTTGTGCGAGATTGGTCTCGCCAAGCTCTCGCTTTCATCCCCAAAGAACCGTAGGTCCACCTCGCATTTCAGTGGTGGTACTTTATCCTGAAAATTCTTGTCGTTTGTCTTGTCGACTTGTCGTTTGTATTCGTTAGTTTGGAGCTCAGCATCACAGGAGCTGTGCCAATGGTCGTAAAACATATTTAGCTTGATCGCATGAAAGCAATTGTACTTTGGAAATGGGAATGGATCAACTCCCACCCGCAGGCACTGGACTCCAAACTCGGCTCAGAAGAAATGTTCCATTCAACGATGGGAACAAATATCATCTCATGCAACATGTGCAAATGATGGCGCATTACGCTGACTCGCAGGTATGCGTGGAGGTCCCGCCATTATTCTGTCTGAATCCTGCTGGAACTCTCTGGACGAAGGGGCCGATATTGAAGATGTGGATTGCAGCCATGCGGGAAGCGATCTGGTCGTTGCCATGGTTTATCACGTGAACGAAACGGAGGTGAGCTCCGGAATAGTCGCAATTCCAACAACTTTTTGGGGGGAATGGATGGAAGGCATACTTTCAGGAACGGCTGCACCGCCTTCTGCTTTCCCAGGGCAACTGTAGGCGCTGCGAGGGCTGGGTTCTTCATGGTGAGTTTTTGGTTGCCGCATAAGCCAATTGCGGCTGTGCCCGGAACGGGTTGGAAAGTTTCCAGAGGGAAAGGGGAGGAGCAGTGATCCATTATTGCAAAGTAGCGATCGGTTCTCAATTCGAATCAAAACGCAGTATGTATTCAAACTGCCATCTTCAGAAAACTCACTGGGGAAAATGCTGTTAATTGTGCGGTTGATTGACTTGCGTGAATCCTGGCGCCGTTTTATGCTGTTCATTGCTCATGAGAAAGTCGTAAAGCAAGTGAAGATCTACGCAAGCAATGCAACTCTTCTTGTTGCTCCGAGAGTGTGGTTTTAGCTCCAAATTCGGGGTGGATGTCAAATACTGTGACGCTGATGGCAGAAGTCCTCGGCATTGATCAGGAAGCACGCAGCGGACGCCAGGGAACAACCTACAGGACACGTTGCGATGGAGGAAAATGCGCCCGAGCTGCTCTTCACCCATGAGATACAAAGTCTTGGCCAGTGGAGGCATCGGGCCGTGCACAGTGTCGAGGATTATGCGAAGAATAACTAAAATTGCATTCAGAGCGAAGACGCCATCCACACTCGCCCCAACAACTGTGTATAATTATCCCCATTACTTATCGCTGTGCAAATAATCGGCCTTTGCATTTGTGCTTTATTTTAAGTAAATTTTATGTCTTTCATGTTTAGTTTCTTGTTTTTCCTCAAAGTGCAGTTGCGAAGTCTCGTCTGACTTGACTAAACGGGATATTTGCATGACTTTTGCATGCGTGTGCTCATGGTGCAGGGTTTAGTTATGGGAGGGAATAACTACAATGCATTAACAAGGTGAAGAGACGGCATAGCTGGAACGAAGGTTATGGGTGTAGATCCGCAGCAACGTTCATGACAATAAGTCATTGAACAAAGAGCTGTTTCCAGAATCTTCTGTTGCGAAGCCCTCTGCTTTTCAGCGATAGGGATAATGGGTATTTTTGGCTGCAATGATGCGCAACCCAATTAGTTAGAATCCTTCAGGGAAGAAATTCCAGTTCCAGCACCACAAGCTCTTCCCTTCTCAGTGATTCAGCATCGTCTTTTCTAGGGCTTGAAAACCACTTTGGTGACTGTGGCAATATCGCTTTCATTCCAGGCATGGATTTTCTTAGGGCGCTGCTTAAGAAGAAAGTCGCATGAGCATCCAATAGTTTGGCTGTCAAATTGTAAATAGGGATCTTGTTTTTGTCCTTTTGCCGAGCGTTCAATTATATAATTTTTGCCAATATCCTGCGTACCTTTCCATTCTCATCCCAAGTTAATTGATCCAAGCGTAGAGATGGGGTCCAACATAATTATGGATGCAATGAGTTGATGCAAAAGTTGGGTTCATATCAGGAGACATTCTAACGTACTTCTTATCAAGCATTGCGGACTTTCGTACTTCGAAGTATTAAGTTACTTCGCATTGGCCACGGATGGAAGTACTACAAGGCCCCCAAAACGAACCGTCCACAACGGTCCACAACGCGTACCCAACAACTCCAGAATCGCATAGGCCAGCCTCCCTGGATGCGAAACTCAACATAAATGCTGAAACGCGGCGGAGCCTCCAACAAATCCTTAGCTTTACTTTGATTGTGAGGACTATCTGCACTATGCTATTTTGGCGGGGATGAACAACTTCATGGGCGAAGCAGTTCATCTCCAAGGGCAGCACAAATCTGACCATGGCATCGCCCACTGACAATGACAGTGAGAACATGGCTCCCACAATGCTCCACTGGCTGCTTTCCTCAGTTACTGCCACAAACACAACCTGCAGAAGAATCTGCATTAAATCCTCTATCAGCGCCCCCACAAGACACATTCTTGCAAAATACACACGTGAGAATCCATCTTTTGCAGCCTTGTGTTTCCAATCCATATGACCTGTTCCCCACGGAAGATGTTTCATTACATCAGTGTCCAAAAGCAAGAGCCTAGGGAACACCAAGAGCCTGTCATACGTGTTCATGTCGACTTGATTTCTCAAGTGCTGAGCCAGAGTCTTGGAGGAATTTTGCAACCCTGCTTCAATTTCCAAACTCTTGCTGTGCAGTCCCCACCATACAGACATCAGGATGAACAGTCCAGTCAACACCAAAACTGCTGTGCTCAAAATCCCAACCACCAGCAAAACCATTCTCTCATCCTGTTTTGAATCACCCTCTGAGGGACCATTCATTGGCTTGTCACTCAATTTAAATGTTGTCAGAATAAATCCCACTTCTGAGGAGATCGGCCAAAGCCAACACATGCCCTGCAAACACATCCCTCAATTCTTCTGTCTATCTCCATCGTCTAGAAGGGTAATGGAAATGCACGCACAAATAGCTGGATAGCAAATATGGTCACAACGACCATCGTCACACAATTCCTGAAGCAGCAAGTGTTGGGAGTAGGCGTTCACTTTTTTGAGCTCACCGGAGTGACTTTTATGAGTCACCTTGCTGGGAAAGCTGCATTGGCTCAAACAAGTGTTGAGATCCATGGCCTCCAGGAGGTTTTTCAGCGATTTTGACAAATTGTGGAAGTGTTCCTGAAATCTTTCAAACACATCCACTGAGAACAGGTCTTTTGTCCAGTTTGAGGGGAGACGTTGAATCGGGACAAAGGGCACAGTCGTAAGGGACGCTGGACAAGTCGTTGACAAATCGTGGACGTAGACCCGATATCTTCAAAATGGTTTTCACAATAGCGAATCCCTTGATCTGTGAGGTTGAATCGGCAACTGTGAAGGAAGCCCTTGAACTATGAACGATTTTCTGTGGAGTTTTTTGGGCCTGCAACCAACTTGTGCACCAAGTACAGTGCTGGAGCTGTTCACTTCTTCCCAGCATTTTCTTCATCATGGACGCCTCTGAAGGTGATACTCTTCCAACTAATAGACTTAACCTCACAATTGACAGCTTGCTGTCCATAAGCTCCCATTTCAAAGGGATCAAAGAGGGCATGAGTTTCATGGGCAACAGCATTCCCTCCAGATGATCGGTTTGACGCCTCTGCATCGGAATTGGTAGTGGCATGCCCATTTGCCAACCCAACTTTTGGTAGGTCTTGATTGGAGATCAATGGGCACACAGATTGCAACACGGGGGTGAGCATGCCCTGAGGTTATGACTGTGCTGATGGTTGCCCCTGCATCGGAATTGGTAGTGGCATGCCCATTTGCCAACCCAACTTTTGGTAGGTCTTGATTGGAGATCAATGGGCACACAGATTGCAACACGGGGATGAGCATACCCTGAGGTTATGACTGTGCTGATGGTTGCCCCCTGTCTTTCGATCCGACAACACAAGGGACGCCGTCTATGGCAACGGGAATCAAGTGAGAAGCGTCAATTGCACAGAGCTTGAGCGCAAGGACGCACTCCGACTGGATAAACAGAATTGTCAGCTATACGGCGAACGGTCCGTCACTGGTAGAAAACAGCCTGTTTGTGATGCTAGCTGCGATGCCGTGTTGATACAAATTGATGCTATCACAGTGTTTGCGATGGCATGAAAGGGGCTGCGATGTTATCAATTTCTGTCAGATGGCAACGCAGTTGGCATCGCAAACAGGCTGTTTTCTACTGGTGAATGCGTTTGCTACCAACCGTTCTCCTGGGCACTTTCTTGGCCAGCGGAGAGCTCATGGGCCCCTTCGCGTAGAAAGCACACTTGACGCGCGCGCGCAACCACATCGAAGGAACTCCGCGGCGAGCCTCGACGGCAGGAGGCAAAACCGCCGGGCTGATTGATTGTCCCCAGAGCGCCATAAACTTTCTGCGGGCCACAGCCGGGCTGGGGAATACCAGATGCTTGGTCGTGGAACAACGCCGCCCACGACAAGAAAAAGCCAAGTGCCAAACCCGGGTGAGGATCAGCCGATATATGCTTTATAGCTGGAACTGGAACGAAGATTGGAAGACAGTCCACTACCCCATTGCCTGCGCCAACTGACTCCTTCAATCACCTCGGGCGCAGCATTGCAGGCTGAAGAGGCGCCTGATATCGCCTGTGGCTGAGTGTGGATGGCACGGAAGCCGCTGCTGAGCACCTCGCGGGTTCCTCGAGCATTATCTAATGAAATTACGAAATACAATGAATTCGTCACTTCTTCTTGCAGGCTATACACCCTGCGTTGTAATGGAAACGGGAGTGCATGGAGCCCACCGAGGGTGGTGTCAACCTCCACGTGCCGGCCCAGAGGATGCACAGCGCCTCGATGTGCCTGTGAGCCACTTTTCGGTAATGAAATCAAGGCTGCGCATCAACCAGGCTTCGGCATATGGTCAGGCCAGGCCTTCTCCTAGGGATGGGCATCTTCGGGAGGCGGGTCACATAATGTGGTCAACATTCAAGAGTCGCATTCTGAACAGTAAGAGCTTTTCTGCCCTGACAAGACCGGCACCCCCCATTGAGGAGTCAGGGATTGCATAACACTGCTTACATTGGAAAACCATCATGTGGTGTTAAACACATAGCATTTGATGACATGCGTGTGATTCCGTGGTGGTGCTACGTACGTCCTTAGAACTTCAGCACCAGCATCTGCAATCAGGATAGAATTGGCACAACGGTGCGTGCCGCGTGTCATTGATACAACTCCAAATAATGCAAGGCCAGTGTATCAGCATCGAAGCAACGCTGGCACACTCATCAACATTTCTCAAAAGACTGAAATATGGGTTCTGGCTGATGCGCTGCTTAGTAGTGCATCAATGGCAATGCAGCCAAAAGGTTGCACGAACGTCTGCCCTTTCCAGAGGAGTGCAAGCATTAGACTTTCTCAAAAATCGATTACTTTTGTGCTGTCAGCATTACGGGGCATAGGTAGTTATTTTACGTCTCTAGCAGCGTTTACGCGGTCACGAAAACCTTTGCATCAGGTGCATACAAGTACTTTGCCGCGAAATATCCGTTTATTTTGCGTTCAGTGGAGCTGGCAGAATGTAACACATGCCCCCTATTCCATTCAGAGCGCGAGAGGGTATTCCCAGTCTGGAAGCTGCCCACTGCGGACGTAAGATCCGTCCCGATTTCAGCAAACAGACCATCCTTTTGCTGTATCTTGGCCGGCTTTAGCACCAGTAGTACTGGTCCCCCATGAGCAATATTCCTATTGCAATGAAGAACTCCAAACTGCGCTGCATACCAATTTGCTATGGAAGATTGTGACTTGACTCCTCAACACGGGATGATTACTTGGCAATGAGGGCTTGGCGTCACATAGATATAGCGCGCTATGTGTGGATGCAATGGGCTACATGTCAGCGGTGCTTCTCGTACCATAACGTCAGATCAGACTCTCCAGTGCATGTCACGACAGGTGCAGGTGGCTGGTCGAAGATTCCTGTGTCCCTGCTGCCGCCCATCATGCTGTGATGAAGCCTCTGCCAATGGTTGTCGAGTAAGATAATCACATTTGCCACTACAATGGTGGCAATTCACATCATCCAGATCTTTCACAGTCATCAGCACTTGAACAAGCCATGAACAGCACAACCTGGAATTTATCGTGACGTGGCAAACAAGTCATTAGGGACTTCTCGGATCCATCAAAAATCTTCTAAACAATTTACCAGCGGCAGGGGCACAACGCTCCTGAAAATGTTCAAAACCAACAAGTGCATCATCCAGGTGTGTCAATTCAGCATTTGCATGGCTACAGAGAATGGTCTGTTTTGATCGTAAGCACTATTTGCAACGCCCTATTCTGGCCACTGTGGTCTGGGTCGCGAGCAATGCAGTTCATCAACAAGGGCAGCACAAACCTAACCATGCCATCGCCCACCGACATTGCCAAGGATGTCATGGCTCCCATGATGGCCCACCCGTCACTTTCCTCAGTAATCGCCACACGAAAGCTGCAGGGCAATTTGCGACACATCCTCCATTGCCGCTGCCATCAAGGCGACTTTTGAAAAATATGCGTGGGGAAACCCCACTTCTGCAGCCTTGTTGTTCTTTTCAGTAACAGCTTTTCCCCAAGGGAGGTGCGTGATCACATCGACGCCCAAAAACAAGAGACCAGGGAAGAGGAGAAGCCAATCGCAGACATTCATATCCACCTCACTACGCAAATGCTGAAAGAGCGTCGAGCAGCCAGGCTTTAAGCTGGCTTCTTTCCCAATCGTCTTGTCATTGAGTCCCCACAATACAGATATGAGCATGCACAACCGGGACACCAACAAGACTGCTGCACTCAAAACGCCAATCATGAGCAAAGGAACTTCCCTGTGCCTCATTTCAGAGTCACTTTCCAGCTCTTCCTCCAACAAAGCACCACCCAGCAAAAATGCTGTAGCGACAAACCCTGCATCTGACAAGAGGTCGAGCAATGCCATTGTGTGCACTGCAAACATATGAATCATCTCTGTTTTAGACCTTTTCAACCTGGAAGGGTGGCGATAATTCATGCAAACGTGGCTGAACAGCATTGTGGGCATGACAACTGCAAATATCAGTACTCCAGATCCAACAAGTGCTGGAAGCACCTTCTTGGCTTCTTTGAGAAATTTTGCAACCTTTACCCAAAATCGAGGAGGATCCGTTCTGTGGTCGATGAACATTGCACCGCCATTCTTTGCCCTATTGGCGTAACAGGACTCATAAACGTCATCAATAAGAATAGCATACATCGATGAGGCGTATCGATCTTCCAGTCTCCTGAATGCATGGGGATCCTTCCCCGAATTGGCACCCCTTGCTCTTCCACAGTTCCGCCCAGCGCCATTCATCACCCAATGAACATCCTCCAACGAGTCATTCATTGAGGCAGTGAGCACATTTTCGCACTCATCAACTTCCTGGATAGGTCTTCCCATTCCACTGACACTTCCTAGTGTGGAAGTCTCTTCGACAGCAGTGCTCAGAGTAGAAGGACAGGTGGCCGACAGCATGAAATTTGCGCATTGCATAGAGTGCTTGTGTGCCATCCCGTGGAGAAACAGATTGTCTCCATCCACCAAAGTGTAAAACTCTTGGAACGATTCAAAATCCTCGTCAACACCACTTGCCACTCCATCCAAAAGTTTCTCTTCTCTATCATACACATGCCCATGGCTATCATGGAATGATTGATAGGCCTCATCACCGATCCACATGTTCTGGTATTCGAACGACCAACTTCCCTGGTCGGTTTTGCTGCTCCCTGAGAAGGAAACAGCAACTGCAAGGAGAAGGACAGTACATACCCCAGAGACCATGGTTCCACCACCAATGGTGCACCAAAAGCAGTTGGGTTTGTTGGATGAACTGGTGCAACAAAGCCCTTGTTTGCTCACGCCATCCCCTGCTTGGCACAAACAGCCAATGGTATCAGAGACGAAAATCCTGCAGTAATGGCGAAGTGGGTTGCTGCCAACTACAGTTGCGGCCCTTGAGTCTTTGGGGTCAATTGCAAGCCAGACACACATTCAAGTTGGGCTACACCCTTCCCTTTGGCTTTTGTTCAGATATGGTAGATAGCATCAGCCCCATTCTGGGGCGGGCCCAGGTCTTGGACCTACTTATGGAACCCCCACCAGCACGGCAAGGAGCCACAACAATTATGGTGAAGTCCACATAGGACATATGGTGTTGACTTCATCCAACTACACGCCCTATGAAGAGCAACAACAGCAACACCCATCTGCGCAACCGGTGAACAGCACCGGCTGCCAAAAGGAAAGCTACGCTAGATTCGTCCGCCAGTGACACAGCCGCCACGCTACAGGTTTGTGGCGAGGCCAGCGCCGTCTTCCGAGGCTGCCCGACCCTAAAATCAGCTGCTGCCGTCCACGGAGGAAGAATCAAGCGTGGGGCAGCAAGTGCAGAGCAATTGAGAGTTCGGACAGATTTGTCGCACGACAGCATCTCCCCAACCCAGGGGTGGTGGCTGTGCGCGAATGCACCATCAGGGTGCCGCGCCCTTCCCCAGGAGGCCTCCAGGATGCCGTGCGTATCCTTGGAGAAGTTCAAATGCAGACGACCCACCTGAGGTTAGAGGGGCTGTTGGGTAGCGGGGCTTGCAGCTGAGCTTGCAGCTGGGGCCCCGACACGGACACAGAGGGCTGGCTTGGTAGGGGTTGGAGAAATTCCGGCCCGGTACTGATGGAGTGGAAGCCGCTGTTGGGTTGGTGGGACCTTCATTCAGCATCATCTGGCGATTTCGTCACTCGTCCCTGAACCCCCAGTCCAATCAAACAGAAATTGATGGGGACGGAAACGGCACAGGCAAGCCCACTCGGTCCCGCGCGGATCCATGGAGCCCCGGCGCTTGACACTGCCCAGCCTTTAAACAGTGCAACTATTGAAAATGTTGTTTCACTGTCACGGGTGCGACGCTTTGTTGCGATTACAGACCATAGGCTGCACCAACACGCTGAGAAAGTAGTCCCAACCGCGCCCAAGCAACAAGCTGGGAGACAAGCTGTTGAAATCACTAGCCAGCTTTCTACAAAGATCTTGTTTCCTGTTCCGTGGGCCCTTCGACATCCATGGATCCCGTCAGGCGCAAAAAGAGATGATTCCAAGCAAGCCAAACTTTGTCTAGTAGACGATTTTCCAATGGCAATGGCACTTCTCTGCTTTTACCGCAAATTGACCTAACAGAGAATGGAAGTCTAGTAGTACCACGCATGGGGCGAGGCAGTGCGGCGAGCAGGATCATCTCAGAGTCCATCGCTATAAATCAAGGCATTGTGAGCGTGCTTCTTCTGTCCATAATTAAATGAAACACTTTGTTCGGAGGCTACATTGGCATCAAGCACTTGTTTTTTTTTTAAACCCAGCCGCAGCACCTGCTATACATTTATTAGTTGCTGGCAACAACTCAGAAGAAACGATGAAGCACAGCGCATTCGGCAATGTATTGAACCGCGCAACTCCAACGTGGTAACAGCTGCATGCATGTGGAAACACAAGGGCACCAGGAGCAAAAGGAATACAGCGCAGCCGCCAATGACGGCACCGAGGGGGCGCAACCACCGATGCATTGCCCGCAACTGTTGATTGATATCTTCCCAAGCCTGGCCCAAATTTGTATCTAACACGTGTTCATCTGGAAATTCGGTAGGCGTTGATGCAATGTTGATTGGGCTTGATGCAACGGGGTCATTGAAGCAATGACTAGCAATGTTGAGGCAAGGCTTACTGAGCAACGGCTCACAGATGTCGGCGTTCGTCAACGACCCAGCAAGGTGTCTTTCGGCAACATTGCGGCAATGTTGCTGGCCCACTACCACCTATCAACGTTGCTGCAACGTTGAATCAGTGGCCCAGCATGTCAACGTCACATCAGGACTGATTGATGCATTTGCGGCCAATGTTGCATCAACACCGCCGCACATCAATACTGCATCACAGCTGATTGTACCAAGGGTCCGCAATGCACCACAACATGTCAGTTGCCAGCAACGTTGACAGACACCCGCCATGTATGTACTGTTTCAATACCAAGAACGCCAAGGCGTGCGCGGACCAAGCAACAACGCGGGTGGACGACAACCGCGGACACAGGAGGTGGCGCCGCAACGAGGTAAACCGCACTGACTTTGACCGGCAGGCGTGCGAGGCCTGCATCCTTCTTTTGATCGCGACGCTCAAGCCGAAGCCGGGTTCAGCTCGGGACGCTGGTGTTCCAGGGATACCGAAATGGATCCGCGACGTGCCCAAGTGGGATTTTCCGTGGGAATAGGCCAGCGGCAGGGGTAGCGCTGCTCAGCCACTCACGATCGCTGCCCGGGAGCGGCACAGGACGCTGGCGCTCCAGGCATTCCGAAATGAATCCGTGACGTGTCACGTGGACTTCCGGCGTGAACGGGGCAGGTGTAGCGCTGTTCGGTCACTCACGATCGTTGCCCGGGAGCGGCACAGGACGCTGGCGCTCCAGGCATTCCGAAATGGATCCCTGACGTGCCACGTGGGAGTTCCGGTGTGAACGGGGCAGGGGCCGGAGTGGCGTTGTTGGGCCACTCACGATAGTTGGCTGTCGATGCTATCGGTGGTGACCTCCTGGTGGCCGGATGGTTGCCATCTCTGGAGTCTGAGTGGCCGATCAGCGTCCCGTGTGTTGAAAGGGAGCTTTTCTTTTCTCTGTATGGGGCACCCTCTATGCAGCTGGTGCCTGTTGGTTGTCTCATTAGCTGGTACTAACGCCAAGAGAGCCTTCGCCCAAACTGTCAGCATGCACACTATGCTCTGTCTGTTGTGCCTTCTAGGATGTACAGTTTCGCAAGCTTGACCTTGTTGTTATTTGCTTGTCGTGATGCAGTGGCTTTGAATGTGGTGCCCAGGGCATTTCAAGACTTGGAGAAGGGCTGGTGTGTTGTTTCATTCAGTATAAGAGGTGGTGTATTCAGCCACATCACCAGCCTTGGAATAAGCTGGTCGGCCTAGTTGGTGGACTTCTGTCTGATGTGCAATTCAATTTGGGTGAACCATTGGCAGCTCCCAACATGAACAGTGTAGCTGGGCTGTTTTCAACCAAACGAGCAATTGACCACTTTGGCATGTTGGCAAGTGGGCTCCACATCTCCAGCGTGCCCCAAATGTTCACCAACAGTGACTCAAAGCTGCACATGACAAGGGAACATCACGTATTGGTGAATGCAGAGCGCAGATTTGGCACTTTTCATGCTGCTGATGTGCTTGATTCTTCCTTGTATTCATCAGGCTTGTGGCAAGGTAAACGTTGTGCTTATGGACATCATTGCCGCAGTGTACTGGCTGGATCCAGTCCACCACTCTGTTGCAACATCATCTCTGAAACGAAGGTTGGCTTGCTGGGCCCTGTGGTCCCTCTCACGATGCAAGGAGTCCAAGCAACATCGTCGATGGGCTGCAGATGGTATCAAGTCAGTTCAGGTGATCGTGGCCATGATCAATTGTTTGAATGTGACGCCCAGGACGGCCATCCAGCTGCAATCAACATAAAGGCAACTCAGGGCAGGCACTACGAGATCTGATCATTCCACAGCTGGAGGTGTGGCATGCGAATCGGAGTATTGTGGTGTTGCTCAACATCATGTTGCTTGTCACTCATGCTTTCTAACAGCATTAGGACAACAATTTGTCCATCTTCAGACGATGTGGTTTGAACGTGTGATACGAACACTTGCTGCGGGCACTTCTTTGCTTTATTGTATCCTACCTCTGGACTGCTCTGCTTTTTGGTTGGCTGGTTGAATTATCTGTTGCACCATACAACAGAGCATCATGTTCCTACCATGCATTTGCCAGTGTAGCACAGCCTACCTGCAGATTAATATGCTCTGTGTTATGAAGTGCATGGCCAACTGAGTACCAAATGGCTGGCTTGATGGACAGGGCTAAACACATTGATGCATAGTTTCTTCCTAGCCTAAACGTCGCTTCTGCAAATCCAGTGCCTCTGTGTCCCTTTTGGAGAATCCTATAAAAAGGCATGAGCATTTTGACCACATTCACAAGGTCAAGGCTATCTTGCGCAGATGTGAAAGGTCTTTGAGCTTTGAACTGCCATCACTTGCATTGCTCTGACACGAAGATATCTGTAGAATTGTGTTGTGCAGGTTGTGGTTCTTAGTGCAATCGTATTTAGTACCAACAGTGCTTTCAATGTCAAGTCTGCCAATGGCAGTCCCTTTTAGAAAGTGAGCTGATGACATGACTGGAAAGCGGCTGCTGCTAAATAGAGGAAGCGTCTATACCCATGATTGCCTGCATTATTGTAGAGGAAGACTTCTCATGCATTTAAGTGGGCTTGTTTGCTTTGGAAGCTGTGGAGACTGTGACTGATGGGCTCGTGCTTGGATGTTTGCTTCAGTCATGTGTTTGCTGCTGATTTTCTTGTGTTTGAATGTTTACCCGCAGTCATGTGTTTGCCACAGGTTGCATGGTTGTGGATACAAGTTTGATGCCGCAGAGCAGTCGGGATGCTGTGTGATTGGCCGCTGCAAGGTTTGTCATTCTCTTAAGCACTGTGCTCTTTGGCAAGTTCTATGCTTGTCACAATCCGGCAATTTTAGCTGGTTGCAGTTTGAAAGATCGTCAATACATTGGAAGGACGGACCATTCACTGGAGCATTTACTTCTTATTGCTAATCATCGTTTTTTAGTCAAGTGCAGGCGTCGACTTGGGCAACAGCAATAAACTCTCTTCTTCTACTATTGGCCAGTTGTTGGATTTATGAGCACTATAATCATTTCGCTTTCTAATATTAGCGGTGCCCCGCCGCCCCCCCACCCCCCACCCCCCCAAAAAAATCGACTTCGATAGGAGCGGCGACGGGAATCAGTCAATTAGTCAGCTTGTTGTTTTCATCGTCTACTTCAAACCCCTCTCCGTGCCAGAAACCCATCACCTTTCCTCTGGGAGTTCAAATCGAAGGTGCCCCGACAAGACGAGCATCAGCCCACCCACCACGCGGCCCCCGCCGCCAACCACCCAGCGAAGCTCTGCGAATGGAACGACGGTCGCCTGTCGGCTGCAGCGTTGTGAATGTTTGGCGTGACTAGCTGTGTTGTCTGTTGTAGGGTCCAGCGACAGCGGCGGCCACCACCCATCAACAACTGTACACATTCGGCCAGAAAGTCACAGTCCATTGATAGAAGTGCTTGACCGATATGGCAACACCCCTGGGTCGTCTTATAGGCATGCCTAATCTTCGTTTGCTCCTCCGGTCGCTGGCACGATCGGGGATGGTCCGGAGACGGACGGATCGTCCCCAGCATATCCCTGACGGGCTGAGAGTTTAGGGGGGACGTCAGGGCTGGGTGCGACACCCGTTACCCTTCGCCGCACGGCACGGCCGATCGCCATGCAACCTGACAGGTCCACGGCGATGTCTTTTCTCAGTCGACAGAGCGGTCGACGATAGCAAGGCAGCGAGCCAATGCTATCTTTGGAGGCGATGCCAGAAACCCAGGAAGCACCAGGTCTTGCAATCCGCAGCCCAGGCACAACGTCCACTTGCGCTTTCCCTGGTCCCTAGCAACAACGCTGTTGCCCCACCCAAACCCTCTGCACTCTCTCTACATGTCAAACCCTAATCCGCCGGTACAATTCATCATTTAGTATATCAAATCCTCTTGCCATGCCGAACCGACTTTCGTCATGATAAAATATTGCGAAAATGACAAAAGGGGGTCCTCTGTGATATATCTTGACAAAAATGGGTACTCTGTGACAAAATAGGGTGTTCTCTGCACTAGGAAAAAAAGGGCCAAATAACACTTTTTCGAACACACATAAAACACATTTCATCATAGTTTTACACGCTAAGAACACAAAAATAACACAAACCCGTAAACTTTGTACACGTTTGAACACGTGTTATTTGGCCCTTTTTTTCCTAGTGCTGGGTGTGCATTTGAACAAAAGTGGTCCTCTGACCGCCCCCTGTACATTAGATGCGTTGCCAGACCGGTGCCAGACCGGCGCCGGTCGGCAACACGGGTCCTACTAGGGGTACCCCGCAGAGGACCCTCTTTTGTCAATTTACCTCTTGGGAGGTGTTGTGAGGGTTTGTGGGATCAACCCGATGCCATTTATATGAGACACTCCTGCCCTTGGTGTATCAATTAAATGCAATTGGTCGCTATAAAAGTATGCGAATCATTATAAACAATGGAATGATTGTGTTGCCGCTTTAAAATCATTAAACAACGAAGTTTAGGGCAAAATCTGAAGAGATGGCACGCAAGTCTGAAGATTTCATTCTTTTGAAATAATTAGCTTCTCATTACGTTCAGTTCAATCTGAGCATTTAGAAACATGCATGCTCACCTGCGGGGCACAAAGGAGTGAGTGCTGCATGAGTTTCTGAGCATGCACTCAGGAAATAAAGTTGACTTGCATTGGATCTGTATGCATGAAGCAGAATGGCAGCAAGTTATTTTGAGATCACGACATAGTACTTTGTACAGTATCGGTGAGTTTCGTGCCATAAGTGATAACCGAGAAACACTGATCGCTCAGCACATGGGTCAGTGAGACATAAAGTTGTCTGACAACGATTGAGATTTGTGATTGAGGGATTGTGTTCTACGGGCAAGATCGTTGGTTAAAACCGGCAATATGGCGGGGTCTATGCGTTCAAAGGTCATTTTTGCAGCTACATGCCGCCAATGACTCCACTTTACAGAAGAACTCTTGCAAAACATAAGTGCTGAAAATGTTCCACATCTGACAAAACTTGTGCTTTGCAGACTTCAGCCTTCAGAATACCCACAGACAAATATAATATCCAGACCACAATAATCGCACCAGAAATTCAAAGTTGCTAGCAGCATCTATGATTGTGATTGGATCGCCTCTTGCTCTCCCTGCGACCCCGATTGCCGCTTGGTCCCCCCCCGCCGATCTGACCGCTACGACTCCCTCCCGCAGCCCCGATCGCTGTGTGCTCTCTCCGGCAGCTCAGATCGCTGCTTGGGCTCCCTAGCAGTTCCGATCGCCGCGACTCCCCTTCACACCCCGATCGCCATGGCTCCCTCCCAGAGGGATCGCCCCTAGTAGGACCGTGGTCCGGTCTGGAGCCAGACCAGTGCCCGTATGGCACCGGTCTGGAGCCGGTCTGTCCCTATCTGGCAATGCGTTTAATGTACAGGGGCAGGTCAGAAGACCCCTTTTTGTCAAATGCACCCCCGCAGAGGACTCCCTTTTGTCACAGAGTAACCCTACTTGTCAAGATATCTCACAGAGGACACCCGTTTGCCGTTTTCCCTAAAATATTCTCCACGTCAACCCTGCGCCGACTCCTACCCACATCAGCAAATACTCATTTCAAAACACCCTTACATCAACTACACAAACCCACTACACTTCCAGAGCATGTACTGACCAAAATCTGCATATGATCCATCTGACCTTGGCTACTTGCCCAGTCCCATCAACAGTCATCTCAGGGTGCACTCTGAATTTATGCAATACCCCAGTTCACAACCCGTTTCTTACAGCAGTTCCAATTCACCAAACGTTCTACTTATAATCAACAACACAGAAATATCAAAATACAAGCAAAGCGCCTTCCCCTTCTCGCAAACTCTTCCCCGTCAAGCCTTCAGCCTCATGGTTACCTTTTCCTTACTTCCCATAAGTCCCCTTTATTTTTTTTATCGACTTACACTTTCTGCATTGCCAGGCAGGCTATGCTCGAAGTAGCCATGTGTCCAGGGGGCCAGCAAGGGGAGCATTTCCCTCTATTTGGCTGCTTCCAGTAGAGTGAGGGACTTTAGGTCCCATGGAATCTTTGTGAAGGGCCGCCTTGAGACCACTCCCGTACCAGAGACGCAGCCTGGGCTCTTTTTATCTCCCTTTTAAGCTTGATGCTCTCTCCTTTCCAGGCCATTTCACATTTAGCGGCTTGGGGCTAAGGCAGCTGTCTCCAACGTTCCCCTTGACATATAAATGAGACTAAGACACTGTGCTTGGACTACCACAGGTCGCCTTTAGTCTGATATACAGTCATTCCCTCTTCTCTCCCCCTGGTTCACCCTGAGAAGAAACCTTCTGTACTTCTACCTGATTTTCATAGACCCTTTGAATGTCCCGTTCCAAAAGGTATTGGTGATGGGTCGACTGGCAAGGGTTTGGTGAAGTCGGTCATAGAAACTCATAATTCCCAGTACCTTTTTTACTAGGTCATGACGAACACTTCTCCAGGGATCCTTATACGGTTGTTCATCCAGCCAGACTAGTAGCAAATCAGAAATATACTCATCCAGTCGCTTTACAGCTGCAGTTGGGCCATGCGCTAATCTTTAATGTGCAACCTCTTCGTTTTGAATCACGTCCTACATTGCCTCTAGCCATTGTAATGCAGTGTCTTCCTGTTTGGCTCCATCTAAGTAAGAAACACATTAACGGAAACCTAGCAATTTCAGCCACAGGTCCACCCTTCTCTGCACATCCCAATAGGCCCTATCCACAATGGCCTAGCAGCGTGGTATCCTGCAGCTCACTCGAGGAGAAATGCGTGACCTCACAAGCCTGGTGTCTACATCCATGTGCATTATTGCGCTTGCACAGCACGCACAGCATATGTGGACTCCGCCCTTGCCCCCTCTCACGATTGGTTACAATCCTATACCCATCAGAACCGTAATTGTACAGTTGGATGCATTTCAGCACCTTGCCACTGCCTCCTTAGCATCTAGTCACATCAGCAACTTCACCAGATTATTCATGCATTCACTGTCAACTCGCCGCGCCCCTTTCTCACACCAAATCCTCACAGCACGCTTCATAGCATGGGTTACCTTCGTCCAGTCTAACTGGACATTCCCCAGGGACCATCCCGCCTGCCACTCACTGTATTTAGCCTAGGCGCCCTCAGGGAGGGCACCACCTCATCACCAAGGGAGACTCTGCTCCCCCCAGTCATGGAGGCGTGGCAACACAGGCCCTCTCCTGCTCCAGCCAATCCTTCACCTCTTGCGCACATCGTTCGTGCTGTTTCCAAGCTACTGTCAAGTCCGAGAAGTCGTCGGTCAGATTTTCCACATCCTTAACGCCCTCCAGGCGCTCTACACGCACTGCCGCTTCTTGAAGTAAACGGGCAATGATCCATCCGCCCCCTCAACCATCTCATAGTGAGGGTACTTGAAGTGCTCCTTCGCCACCAAATATTCCCACCACCGCTTTCTATCTTTGGTCAGCTCCCAAGCACTGGCGGATTATGGGTCTTGACCTCTTGCTCCAGGTTCTAAGCTTCTGCATTGAGCACGCCAAGGACTATCTCTAGCGCTTTGACACATGTACAGCCTTTCGCGTAAATTTTGATTCATGTCCAATGTCTGCAGCGTCCGCTCCTTCCAATTCCTCCAACCCGTACATCAACTCAGTTTGTGCAATGCGGCTGCACGTTGTATAGCTTCACTCTGAGAAACCGACCGGTTCTACTCCTTGATACATCCTCCTTTGAGGCGGCACACGGTCATACAAGGCGCGTCGTAGGTGCGCCCTCCACAAGGCCTGGAGACATACCCGCCTCCACCCATGGTGTGTTTCCTATGGGTCATAATAGGTTCGAGCTCCGCTATCTTCAACTCCACATCCTGTCGAGAAGAGTGGGTCCAAATTAGCCCTCTTTTGCCGAGCCAAAACCACCTCAAAAGCCTCAATTGCCCTCCACAGCCATGGCAGGCAACCTGGTGGATCGCACGGTCAGCAGTGATGGCTAGGCTTTGCCAATTGTTCTCTATGCTCCATGCACATGTCCCGAATGATTTTGGGCCGAAAAGTCCATGAAACGTACCAAAACGTGATCAGAAATACTCAAAAACTATTCAGAAGGAATCATTGACGAGTCCTCTCTGATATGCTGTGAAGATATTCGATGTATTTCTTCATAAAATGCCTTGATCCTGGGCCCTTAGAAGGTGTTTGTTTTCTCACTAACGAATGCTGCCTATTCCTTGTGGTCCCCAACCCAACAGTTTGTTGAGCTCGTTTTTCGTTGTTCTTGGTCAGAAGTAGACATGCAACGTATAATTGCATTGCATTTTTCCTTCTGAGCAGTTAGGAACCTCTCTTTCTCGATTCTGACCTTTCTCGAAGGAGATAGATTTGCTGGCATCAGTCGTCAATGAGCAGCAGGTTCTTGTGTCCATCCCTATGGTGTACTGCCCACGCATCCTGCCACGCTCGAGGGGCAATACGGCCCCCTCACAGCTGCCATGGCTGCGTATCTCTCATCGCCCCATCAACTGCCCAAGCTGAAGCCACTGCGTCACTGGTTCACATGCCCCCTCCGTGGGGTCGAGCCTGACGGCGCGTGGCCCATTCCGAACGACCGCCTGGCTCATCACTGCACTGAGCGTGAGGCCCCAGCCGTGCCCGCGAAGTAATATTAGTGCCTGCACCAAATCGTTGACTGCTTGCACCAAATCACGTGCACACTATGTTCCAACCTCAGTTTTTGGGTTAGGTTTAGTTTTAAGGTGAGTTTCAGGGATAGGGTTAGGTTTAGGGCACGTTTAGTCTTAGCGTTCAGGGTTTAGGTTAGGTACGTTTTGGAGGGAGTTGGTGCAAGCAGTCACCGATTTAGTGCAGAGTCACCGATTTGGCGCAGCCAGTAATTGTATGCCCCGTGCCCGCACTCTTGCCAGGGACCCCCAAGATCGTCTCTGCGGCTGTGTTTGACATCTGGATGTACATCCGCATCATCACCGTTCGGTCGGTCTGGCACGATCGGTGGGATTTTTTCCATTGTGTCGGCATGGAATGGTGCGCCTGGCGATTCTGCACTCTCGGGCCCAGCATCTGTACATTGACGCAGCCCCCTCGACGTGTATACATGACACTGTCGGGTGAAGCGCAGATTCCTAGTTCTTTGTGTCCACTGCCTCATGCCCGACCGCCATTTGCCGCATGGTCGTAGCGGAATTGGGCGCCGTAGGTCCACGGCATCAGGCACGTATTGGAGTATATGTACAGATCGTCCATTGGGGTCTCCCGTAGTCACTATAGACGAGTTTGGTTGGCAATCTTGAATCTTCCTGTGCCATTGGCGCCGGTATCTGAGGCATGCACTCCCCTCCTTTTATGTCCTGGTCCTCACGGGGCGCCAGCTGAGCGAAGTACATACTAAGCTATTTTTAATGTTTTTAATTTATCATTGATTGGCGACCCGAACACCGGACAGGTTGTCACGTCAAGTAAGGAAGCTGACAGAATATGCAGGGCCAACATTCCCAACCTGTCACCAATCAAGGTCCAGCCGCGACCTCCTGTACTGCCGGCCTTTCCCCCATTCTTCATGACAGCCCTCTCCCTGCCCTGACCCCTTTTCGCACCATCTCTTGGACGGGATGCCCTTGGCGTCGGTGCGTAGCTGATTCAGCACCCCACGTAGTCGTATTGCCCCACATGCAAGCACCCGTCGGTGTCGCGTGGCGCCACGCGGCAGCCAGTACTGCACCAGTGTGACCGGCCACGGATTGCGTTCCGTGTTGCAGCAAAGGGTGCCGCGAAGGAGGTCAAAAGCAAGGCGCGTTGACAGACGTCATAGGCCAACAGGCACCCTGTGCGTGCGCAGAGGCAGACGCGCCGGGGCGCCCGTTCCCCGCCGTGCAGACCAACCCACAGGCGACCTGGCCCCGCGAATGGGTGGCGCTTCGATCTGCAGGCACGCGAGCGACCGCCAGAGGCAGCAGGTGGTCACGCGGCTGCCAAGCAAGCAGAGGGCGGAATCTCCACTGGCGGCTTGGGCGTCCATCGAAGGTGGGTCTGCCATTTTTCTCCATTGGGGAAAGGGGGAGCTATGCTTTCCATTTTCGCAAGTCTGCTTTGGGATGGGATGCGAGAGGATTGGCCTCCATCCATTCGAATGGGCTTGTGGACCTGGCTTGAGGGACGAATCCGGCAATACCGACTTCCAATGAATGTCTGTTTGGGACTTGCAAAAGGCTGTTTTCCGGAACTGGGTTCACTGGGTCCACTGGGTTCGCTGGCTTGCGTCGCGGCCCGTGAAGGCTCTGGGCCGCGTAGGCGTCCCCGCGCTGCCACGTACGACGCCTTGCGCTCTCCATCCTCCCCGAGAATCTCGTGGAAGACGGGGAAAGGCACTGTTTTTGATGGCATTCTGCGTCTCCCTGCCCGTTTCCAACCACCTCCCCCCTCCCAAACACCGCTTCCCCGCCACCACCAGCACCAACCTCCAGTTCATTGTTGGGGCAGCGCGCAAATGGGATGCGTGCCTGGAAAACGGCGTGCAATGAGACAGCCCATCAGATGGCCGACGGCCCATGGTTGCCATTCTTGTCAACCGACTTGGGCGGGGCAGCGTTTGGCTAAGCTGCCGTCAATCGATGTTCGGACGCCTTCTGGAGTCAATCCACGTGGCAGAAGACGACCTGGTGCCGTGCAGCCCACACAGCCCTCATGGGCTTGGGCATCCTTGAGTGGACTCAGGTAGCCGTGTGGGAGATGTGGGCTCGGCAAGTCGACCAGCGGGGAGGGCACGCGCTCTTTCAGTTTGTGGGGTGAGAGGGTGCTGGAGGCATTGGAGCGCCCCACACCAGATTCCTGAGTCGGTTGGACCGCGGACCATGCCGCCACTGGGATCCTCGCCGGGGCATCTTCACCAACGCGGACCTTCGGCGCAACCAGGTACTCGGAGAGCCAACTCACGAACCCCACTCAACTCGCATGATCGGCCAGTCGTGCCAGGCGCTCTTCGGCGTGGTGTGATGCCCCATAGGAATCGCCACTACCTTCCGGGCTGGTGGCAGCGCCGTGCAGTGCGGGACACGTGCGCCTGGCTGGGGGGCGAATGATACACGTCAGGGTCACACCACCTTCGAACCACATGCCTCGCGCCGCCGTGTCTCTATTAAGTGCTGCTCCATATTTTTGTGCAACACACTGGAGACGTACGAACTACAGCACAGATTTCATGTGTCAACCCGTTTGGATCCACCCTGGAAATGGCGCCAAATGGTACCACCATTTGAGTTCGTTCGGTCAACGCCTGCCCTCACACTGGGCGCTTGCGCTTTCTCCAAATGGTTATGTCATGGTCAAATTGAATACTGGCCATGATGGTTCTGCGCAACTCGGCTCCTTAGGCCGCTGTGTGGCTTTGCGGCATAATGATGCGACACAGTGCTATCCTTTGCAAAGCCACTGAAACAATCAGCCGATGCTCTCCTTTGGAGAAATGGTAGAGGACATTGTTTCGGAAACAGAATTACGAACTTTGGGAGTATTGGTGGGCGCAGAATGGCCTGCGCTTTTGCGAAATTCCATTGCCTTGCAGAGCCAGTTCGGGCGTCCAAAAGCCGCATCGTGGCTAGCAGAAACTTTGGCCATCAGGGCCGCCGACACCGTGAAAAAAAGCTATCAGCGGCTTCAGTGCGAAGCCAACTGCATTCAAGGTATTCAATCTGCCGTTCTCTTTGATTCCGATACGTTTCCTTCCCCAATGTGGTTCGAAATTGATGAACACGAGAGCATGCGATGCTTCGTGCCCTCGGGAAGCGACATTACGAGGAAACGCGTCACGACTAGGTCAGCAGCTGCCGTGGTCGGCAAGTGCAAAATTGTCAACCTTCAAGCGGTGGTCAAAACAAAATAACAGGTGTGCTTTGGGCAGCGACGACAAACGCAGCGGATACAGGGCGCCGCTGTCAGCTTTAATTGACAGCTCAGTCCAGTGCCAATAAGAAATTGGTTTCTTTTACGCTTGAATTGACCCAGCCGCTAGTGGACAATGATGTTGGAGAAGAGAAGCACACCAGCGGTGTGTGTGTCCAGGACATTACCGAATCCTCGATATCTGCACAGCATCCTTGTCTTTTACACCAAGATTATGTACCATAAATGGCGGCCATGGCCAGGATATGGGTCCTCCTGTCTTGGATACGGCTATATACTGCCACAATATCCAGGATACGGATGCCTCGCACTCCATTCTTGCCACTGTGATGTCACGTTGAATCAAACTGATGCCATCACAGTGATTGCAATGACATAATAGTAGCTGTGATCAATTATTATCAATTATTGTCCACTGCCATCTCAACAATGATGTTGGAACCAAAGTGCCTATATCCAGGATATGGCTGTGGATGTGGCGCTCCACAGACTAGCATGGCAGTGAATATTGATTGCGCTGTGGATTTCACTTTGCTTCAATACAGCCTTAACTACCAACTGGGACTTGAGAGCTGAAATCGCCTATGCTCAGGGTTGCAAATATGTTTATTTCCTTCAGACCAAGATACAGTGTTTGAAATTATTGCAATGCTATCGCATGAGTAGCATACCTGTGTCTGCGAACAGTTCCAAGGAACCGATCTGAGTGCTCAGCGCTGCCTTCATTTTGGAGAACTCCCTGGGCGGATCACCTTCGCTGCAGATCTGAAAAAGATTCGTGAACTTGCAGCGCAATCCAGAATTCCACACGGGGGCATCCATGGACTTTGCGTCCCAAACAAGCTGCATTTTGCATGGAATTTCCGTGGCCGTAATCCCCCATAGAGGTAAGTTGCAACTTACGCTTCGCAGAAGCTGCAAATCCAGCAATGGAAATGCGTGACAAACGCGAATGCAGATTGCATCGTGCAGAAACCTGAGCTGTCTCTGGCTCATAGTGCACTGGAGAAATCACACCAGCAACGTATGGACAAATACCTAAAAGTTTCAAGACGGCATTTCCAAAAGTTTTCGCAACGATTTGTCAGGGGTAGCCTCGTTTGAGAAGGCGCTTTTGATTTGGATTGATTTCGACGGAAAATCCATCACTTATCCTTGCAACCGCACTCGCCAAGGTGGCACACACAAACACGCGTTTTCGATATTACAAACATAGGCTTGTAAGCAAGGTCTTAGTGGTAATGCCACAAACGCATCCAAACAGTATTGGAAAATCTTTGGTGCCCGTCGTGATGTCTCACATCCAATTATTTGCCCAGGTTGTGGTACGTTTGCCACCGACTTCAGTAGCAAGTGCACGCTGGTGGCAGCCAGCTCAAAAACAAACTGCCTCGTGGTGATATGTGCAGCGTATTGACTAGCGTACGTGCGGTGATATCTGTGACCTGGCGGTCGTCGTTTTGAACTTCAAAGGTGACCTCGTTAGCAGACCCGTCAGTTCATATTCAGTTCGCATCACTCACCCTCAGAAGCCCCAGAAGCACGAGCTTGCCCGCAATAGTCCTTTGATTGCACTGAAAAACTATAGCCATTCTTTTGAAGAAAATCCTTTTCCAGCATAAGATTTTCTGTTAATGTGCTCGAGCAGGTATTTATCTGACAGGTGCAGCCCGCTTGTTCCAAGTTTTGAATTGCCGTGGATTCTATGGACGCTTAGGCAGCAACCACAAGTGTTAGTTTAGAGAGTCAATACTGTTTGCAACGCAAAATCCAGCCGCTCTTCTCAGTGCAAGTGCAATATTATTACTTAGCAGCGAAATCATGTATTGCCTCGCTTACCTTTCAGCATAAAAAGCGCAGATCTGCACATCCGATGGCTCATACTCATGGCGAAACTGTGCCTGTAATGTTCATTGAAAAATCTGTGCAGTAAAGCTGTCGTTCTGCAACGTTCAGGCAGAGCATTTGCTTCGAGCCTGATCTTTTGGCTTAGAGCCTTGATCTCCATGTTGCTGCTGACAACGAGGGCAGAAGATCTGCATCAGGTCGGTAGCGAAGTCTGCAACAATGTACTATAGAAATCTCCCTTGTTGCAATGTATGTCAAGATGTACTAAAGCGGGTTTTCCTCACTCGATGCTTGCGCAAATGTTAATTGTCCGTACATTCAAATACAGACTTGCGTTTTACGCCGTAAAAGCTGACCGTATCTGCGTTTTCAGGCACGCAAATAGTCTTTACGTTTTACCGCATGAAAACGCGCAAAAATACGTACATGCAATGTAAATACACTCCCGTATGCAAAAATACAGTGGGTGATTGATAGGCGGGAGGACTGATCATTGCACGCGACTTTCATCGTCTAGCCTGGGTGCCACAGCAAGCCGCAAAACGTAAATACAGCCGTCAAATGGCCCCTTTTGCAAATTTGTGTTTTGGCCATAAAACCGCAAGCACCAAAACGCAAACATCAAAACGAAAAGATAAACACAAAAGGCGAGCCTGTCCAAATGTAATCTACACGGTATTGGATCCTTTAAACCTTTGAAGCAATGCCGCGTTCAATGTCACAAATTATGGCTGGTAAAGATTTTGTTTGCAGCATACACAGCGAAAGAAACAAAAATAGAGTGACAAGCTCGTGAACAACTCAAAACAAATGGCCGTTGGCCCAGAACACAAAAGGAGAATTATCCAATCAATAGACGCCAGGAACAAATATCCCACAATAAAAAGATGAGAAAAAAAACTGTATTTGATTCAAGGCAGAATAGTTACAAAAGAAAAGAATAAGAAATCGAAGAAGACCAAACAGCGCGCCAGCAACTTGGCGCTTCCTTTCTGCAATAAATCCAATAAAAACTGTCAGGAACTCAACATTACGGAATCGGCACCACCTTCGCAATTTCGAGATCGAAGGCAGCTTGCACAAAGCGCTTGGTAACTTCATCAAAACGCAAACGCGCTCTGAAGCACATGGTGGAATGAAGACATAGCCCAGTTCTCGACTGAGGATGCAGAGAAGGGGGCAAGGCCGTGAGGCAACGTGTACCACCGTGTACCACCGGCCACTCAGGCGCACCTCTTGTAACCGTCTGATCACTGGCATTCTTGGCCTCGTCGCGCACACTTACTCGTGCGAACGCTAGCGTTAGACTGCACCCACGGCAGGCCCCGACATCGAAGGTCTGGCTGATGTCCTCTTCCCACCTCGCAGGTAACGGAGATAGTCTTCTTGGTGTTCCGACTTCCTCTCACGACGATAACAGCCGCTTTGGCCAGCCCCGTAGAAGAGTGCCCATTAACTGCTCTTCTAACGACATGGAGAGCAGTTGAAGCCCCATTAAGCCTGCTAGGTACCAAGGCTGCCTGGGAGGGGTCGGCAGGCGCGCTGGTCTGACAAGAGACATCCGATCCCAAGCCACAAATATATCCTCACTCGCTGCGTTCCGCTCCCATTGCAAAAAAGCAGCACCTTGGAAGTGACGTGCTCGCGCCGCTGCGAAGAACATCAGCCCCGGTAGAGTAGGTTGCACTAAACCGCTTTTTCGATGACGCCATTCACCTTGACGATAGCAAATGCGATCGTTGTGTTTGGGGATGCCAAAAGCGGCAAGCTGACAAATAACTACGATCATGCAGGTATAATTGCCTTGAACAAAATGCACGGAAAATTGGCATCGAAATATATGTGCGTAAGCAAGCTTGGAAGCGCATATGTCGAAAATGACTAATCATATGCCACGAATGCGCAATTGCGAACCATAGCTCTGTATTTGATGTTGAATTTCTTCCTCCCGTATTGTTTTGCTGCATATTAAATGGCTTCTATGGAAATCAGATCTCCTCTCCGTGGAGATTCTCGCATTGACACTGCATAGTTTAAGTGAAATAGGTGCGCGGCTTGCTGCATTAGAAAAAAGGCTTGATTTCGATCAATGCACTTCACTTAAATGGGCAATACTCAGGATGACGTGACTTTCGTTGTTGCGCCCGCCAGGGCGGCTGGCAGCCAATTCCAGAAGGTAGTTTCCCCACTCTCGTGAGCATCAGGGGAAGAGGAAGGGAGCACATCTGCTTTGGTACTGTTATCAGAGAGTACTACATTCTGTCATCAGCAGAATGTGTGGAGATCGTGGGACCCAACCCTATTGTCATCATTGGACTGCATGGCAGAGATGACGATCGCAGCCAGCCCGGCGTGGAGGTGAGACAGCTGGGCCTGGCTATCTTCCGCAGCAGACTATGCGAGTCCACCGTTGGAAATCCCTGGAAACCATGTGCACGCGCTTGCGGATATCACAAGAAAAAAAGGGCTAAACAGCAGGTGCTCAAATGTGTACAAAGTTTATGGCTTCAGTTTCCTTTTGTGTCCTTAGCGTGCAGAATATTGATAAATGCATTTCATATGTGTTCGGAAAAAGTGTTATTTTATTCCTTTGCTTCAGTGTATAGCCTGTTTACAAAAACGCAATATAAATTTACAGCGTGCATAGCACGATACAATGCGTTTCTGGTTATTCTGACGAGTAAAATGTAATAAATTGGTGGTCGTGAAGCAGTTGGCAGCAATAGTGGAAGCTTTTCTTTTTAACCTTTGGGTCTTTCCAGAGGAAATATGAATTGCGGATGTCAGATGGGGTGGGGTGGGGAATTTGGGGCACTATGCTGACCAGCAACAACACGTAGCTCCGCTGCGATCTTCATTATCACTGAAAGGATAGCTGATTTGGGGATTTTCTGCACGAAATTGTCAGTCCCATATTTGTACTTACTTCTTTCCAAAAGGTTGTGTCGCATCTGTAATTTGCACAAGCCGAGATCAAAATATGCGGGCCAGAAAAACTCTCCAAAACGACATGGATGCGCCATATCAAGAGCTGCTTAAGGAGCCATTTAACATGGCAAACGGCGGTCCCGTTCTTGCGACATGTTGACTGCAGCTGAACCGCGGTTTTGCATTTTGTCGGGACTTAGAACAGTTCATAGTGGACTTGCATTGCCCTTGAGAAGAGGTGGATCCACCTTGCCTATTTCTAGAAAAACATTGTGCCTTGTTGGCTTGGTTTGTGTCAAGAATGCTGCTTGATTCCAAGCAGAATCGATGAGGAAAAGGAAGTAGTTTAGTACAGAATTTGGGGCGTCAACAAGGACCATGTAAAGGCTGAAGCCAATGTCCAATAGACACCTCAATCTGTGACAGAACATCCACCAGGCTGGATTCCCAATCTCAGGAAGGTTGTTGGTATCAAAAATAGGTTCTGTTTCGAGGGAGAAACGGCCAAGTGTCGAGAATCAAATTTTTGGAAACTCGTTTAGCATACTGGTACAATCAATGAGCAAAAACATGGTAATGTTGATATAAATATTCTTGAAAGGGCGTTGTGGTGCCCATTAGTTGTCTTCAAACAGTTCCCCATGAATTTGAGGGGAACGGATTAGGATATTTGGTAATAAGGTCAGCGCAACAATGGGGGGGATTGAGAACCTGCATAGAGCTTGGCAGGGGCATTTTTCGATAGACTTGCAAATGTCGTGTTCTACGGTGATGAATAATGTAACCGAGGCCCACATCAACCCAAAACCGACCAAGCAAACCGAATGTGGTGACGGATTGACTGATAGTGTCGATTCTGCGAAGTTACAGCAAAAATTAAAGATGCGCCACGACTTTTGAAATGGAAGTCACGAGCAGAAAACAGTTTGTTTGCGATGCCAACCACGATGCAATTTGACACAGATCGATGCCATCGAAGCCCCTTTCATACCATTGCAAAGGTTGTGACGGCGCCACTTCGTGCCAAAATAGCATCGCAGTTGGCATAGCAAACATGACGATTTATGGTAGTGGGTAGTGCATAATTTTGTGTCAACTGAAGCACATTTGCACGCAGAAACAACAAGCTTGACATCAACAGTCTGCAGACCACAGGCATTTGTGCATCCCCTTTTGTGTACGGCCTTTGGAATATTCTATTAACTTATTATGTGACCTTAGAAAAAATGTGTTTATGTGTGTGTGTGTGTGTGTGATGTATTGTGTGTGTGTGTGTGTGATTATTTACTGCTACAGGACCACAGACGCTTTGTGGAAATTTTTGCATTTGTATCTTTATGTTTCCATTCGCACTCTTTGCTTTCTTTGCAACTGTGGTGCCGTAGTTATGCATGCGTTGCACGATTCTTCACATGACACATGCGGCTCAACTTGAATTCCCATGTTATGGCAATCAATCAGATGTCATCTGGCAGGAGCGACGGGCTGAGAGGGCGTATGTACATCCACACTGGAACGGAAATTTCGATGAAGGATATGACATCGCCCTGTTCAAGCTTCCGCGACCCGTCGGTGGCCAATTTCCTTCCATTGGAGGTCCGAGCACAAAAATTTCAAACAGAGTGCTGTACGGATTTGGCCTCAATGGCGTCGTTCAGGTGGCCGAATTCGAAGCGATCGAGGAGGGGCCTTGCCCTCGCCTGTCCACTATGGGCAACAACAGCTTCTGCATTCACTCCAAAGGCGCAAATATGTATGCAGGTATACACATGGACAAAACCTGGTTGAACTGTCCCAATTTCTTAGAGTGCTCTGCTAGGCCCAGCTTTCCAATATCATGCAATGGCGAGACAGTGCGAATTCACAACTTTTGTTGACCTATCATACTTTTTCTGCTTTTCCTTCGATCTTTTGTCGCCAAAAGTTCTGTATTGCATGCCAAAGACGTTCTGCGTCAGTCTCTTGAGAATGCAACATACTTGTGACGATGGCAAAGCAGCAAGCCGTGCATGCAAGTAAAATGCGAACACGATCGGTCATGCAGAGCAGCAAGAGCGATTTCGTGAATACTCGTGAATACTACTAACTTCTGCGTTGAAAAATTGTCACTATGTGGATTCCTTTAGCACCGTTTGTACTTAGATTTTGTGTGATGCGTCCTTTGCATTTTTCTCATGGGCTTGACTATCGTGAGCACACTCAATTTGGTCAGGCTGTTCTGGCGGCCCAGTCATTGTGATAGAGGGCAAGAAGGACGCGAATATTTTCGAAGTGAAGCAGACCGATATTGCCGTCGTCGGAGTTGTCTCCTACGCCAATCATTCGTCCCTCAGCGACAGCGGAGTGGGGTGCACTCCAACGGAGAAAACTGTTCAGTGGATCAACAGCATTACGTCACCAAAGGCGAGTGCCAGCATAGCAGGCTTGGGAGTTGCAAGGATGACATCAGATTTCATTGAGCAGCAATTTGTGCGAAATGATATGTGCATTTCCCAAATTGTTCTGCGATTAAATTTTCGTTTTCTGATGGATTTTCCACAAGACTTCTCAATTATCTCTGCTTAGCCTGCCACTTAAGAATTGCTCCAATGGGTACGTTTATTCCAGCGATTTGCGCCCCAGTGGAATATATAATCAAAGGTCTTGCATTTGCATATGAGCAATGGGACTCAAAATTTCGATTGATAGCAATAACATCGCTGCGGCGGCAGACAGCTTTCTACTGAAGATGACTTCGCGATGTGGGATTTTGCGCCATGATTCCACATGCTTGATATACAAACAGTGCTTGTTTTCCCCATGCTTATGGTACGTCATTTCATAATGCAGAAAGTGGGGGTTGTTTCTGCCATTAAAGGGAGAATTGCATTTATGAACAAAAGCAAAAGGATGATTGGTGGCGTTTAACAATATGGCTCCCCGGTACTCTTGTGGTGATGCCTTTCTCACCATTTTCAATGCAACTAACTTCTTTACCGCCTGTGGCCTAATTTTTGCATTGTTGTATGTCGATTGATTCAGGGACTCTTGAATACCTACATCCACCGCAGTGGAGTAGGTGAGCGAAATGACGTAAATCTGTATTTATACTACTCCTCGAGCATTCCTTCGTTGTTTTAGGAATTTGAATTTCAATGGGCAAAAATCGTGCATGAATCACCACATATTGCTGCAAGGTCAAATACACCTTTGTGAATTGTTCTAAACAATTGACGCTAAACAATGATCTCCGATCGTCGGTCGTTTGGGTGTGCAGGTAGAATTTGGAGCGGCATTTCAGCATGGGCACAGTCGCTGGGTTTTTCGTTGGGAACGAATTAAATCTGCCGAGCAATCCGAAGAACACCAACACGTAAGTTGTGCTGTACATCAATGCACGTATATAGGATGCCACACTCGATGAAAGTATGTTGAAGATTCCATTTCCATAATTTAAACCACATTTGTTATACGTACGCCAATGCCGATAATATCATCGTTAAATCGTAACGAAGTAACCCTTTTACGAGAGAGGTTGTATACATATCAGTATTTTGCAGTAGTTTTTTGTGCCTCGTCTTTCTGAGAGACACTTAATGGCGCTTTAACTGCTCTTGAAAGCTTGCGACGTCCTGCGCAAGGGCGAGCGAATGTAGAGCGCCCTTCATAATTTATCAGTATTTTGTACGCAGAAATTATTTCTCATACCATATCCTCCGAAATTGTCGGCACCACACCACAGTGGTGTGGCGCATCCCTAGAGGGCCTTGGAAACGTTGCTGCTTTCAGAAGTAAAGTAATTATCACATGACGTTATTCATATCCACCAAAAACTGAAGGAATGAACATGAATCTGCCAGACGAAAGACAATGCAATCGTTGAAGCATGAAGCAATGTGGTGAGCAGTCTCAGAGGGAAAGCGAACTCCCTGATGAAATCCCATCTATAAAACCGTTATTTCGCAAGGTATAATCATCTGGCAGATTTCCCCTGCGTTTTTTCGCTGTTCGATCTCGATCTCAGCAGAGAGACGTGACATGACCAATGTTTCAAAATTATAAGGTTGCCTGTAAGCATTCCCACTTATTCAGTCGCTCACTCAGACTCTGTTCATTCCTTGTCACCCGTTGCACTAGGAAAAATAGGGACAAACAACACTTGTTCAAACGTGTACAAAGTTTACGGGTTTGGGCTTTTTTGGGGTTCTTAGCTTTCAGAACTTCGATGAAATGTGTTTTACGTGTGTTCGCAAAAGTGTTATCGGTCCATTTTTTGCTAGTATTGTGGGCGACTTTGAGAATGCTTTCTCTCAGAATTTTAATTAATGTTGTTTATGCCATGGGACATGATTTGGACGTCTTGATATGTAGCTTTCGAAAAGTTTGAGTATCCACGGTGCTCACAATTATCGCCCTCATGGTTGCTCCGTGTCCGTGTTCCTGTGAACGCAACACGAAAAAAAAGACACAGCACCAGTGACGAAAATGGCACTTATCGATATTCGTTGGTTTTCGCGATGCCATGCTCAAAACCTTGAAGTTCCCGTATCTGAACAGATTAAGCATATATCGTGGGGCTGATAATTTGTTTTCAGACATCCTGCACTTTGTCATTGCGAGCAAATCGCACGTGAACACGTCAAATTACCAGTTTCCGCGCATTGGTCACATTAACAGTTTGCGCGCCCATGAATACAAATCATAATACAGGATAAGAGTTTTTAATTGTGTCCATGCATTCACTCTTGCTTATAAATTAATGTGATCCACAGCACCAGAAGGAACACATAAACTACGAACACATCGTCGTCTTCTCTCGTGGCGAAGCTGGTCACATGCGATCCGCCTTGAAAATGACGAAATCCAAATTTTTCCAGTCGCGCTTGCGCGCTGTCCGGCGGATAGTTTGCTGGAGCCAAAACTCGTTACGTTTTGCTCTCCGCCATGCGCGGGGCCTTGATGCTGACGTCAATCTGGCGTTCCATTATATCTTGTCTACTAGAAGCCCATTACAGTGCTTTGTCCGGGGAATGTCCACATCCTTATACACCTCAGTTTGCTATGAAGCCAAGACTGACTCTGATTGTGCGTGTCTGCGCGTTAGATTTTGCAGCTGCAGTTGATTCGGTACGCGGAACTTGGGCTCCAACGCAACAATTACCTCTTGCTTGCAAGCTTCCAGGTCTGAGTGCCATTGTATGAGGATTTTTTCCTGGCCAATCATTTGGGAGATGAAAGAGGAGAAAAATATGTAACACTATGTACTAGTGGACGCTTTTATGACAGTCTTCTGGTGCGTCTCGATGTCCCATCCATGGCGTTGCCGCGGATGAACTATTGGCGAGTTCCTTGGCTGGGGCTGAGCATTCCCTGGGAGAACCCACTCGCGTCTTCGCGTGTCCTACACAGACCGCAGATTTTACGATTCACGTAATCCTTTATGCGTCTTGAATATTCCAACAAACTCGTAGTTAAAGGGCCGAATATATACGGTAAGGAAAAAACTTTCCATTACTGTTCCAGACTGCATTCAAACAAAAAATGCGGTGTCATCTTGCAATTTTTCAATCCATTTTCCCCAATGAAAGGGATCATTGGACCTTCTACCTTATAAAATATCTTTAACGCTGCTCACATGTGAAGCAAGAGTCATCACATACACCCCTTTTATGCCCCCTCCCTTTCACTACCTCAGTGCCGTGTAACAAAGCATGTGAACGACCCAAAGGTTCCTTTCCCGTCTTTCCAAATTTTCCCTTGAAATGCAGGAAAGGCGCAGCAGGAAAAACGACAAAGCTCGTATGCGCAACGCCAACAAGAACTTAACTTTAGTGCATTCTCGCCAATGCTGTATGCACGTAATTTTCTGTCTGCGTATTTTTCTATTTGGCTTTTTGTTCCTTACATTTTCTTTTAACTCACTGTTCGGGGCGCGTGCATCACCATGTTTGCTGTCGCCTTGTGCCTAGTGACGTGCATATGGAAATCACTCCTATCCATATTTTGCCATTCCTAGATTACTACACAATGCGCAATTAGATCCCTCCACAAAGCGTCCTTGCACCGCTCGCCCTAATATTCGGCCACAACGTGGTCGACTGTGGGGGAATAGTGCACGTTTTCATATGTAACGCGGGTGCACACGTGCATATGTTCTTGACTTTTGCTGAATCACCCTCATCAGACAGCTACCGTGATTAATTTCATCACCCTGATTCCAAACTTACCTGAGATGTAATGTGAAAGCGCTGACCACACATTAAAACTATATCTCATGTACACACGAGAAGTGAATTTACCAGCGCACATTATCTTACATTTAGAAGCGCAATGTGGATGCACACACGCAAACTCACATGCATGCATATATTCTTATTTGCGGATGGAAAACCATGTACACGCAAGCAACCGGCCTGCGCTTGTTTAATTGTGCATCAGCAGCTGCACGTTTCTCAATTTCATCATCATTAGCACTAGCAAAAAAATCGGTTAAAGTACACCGTCCTGAAAACCGTGTTCCGTGTTATGCCTGTAACAACCGTGTACCAATCGTGTGCTGATCGCAAAATACACGGCTGCCGCTGGTACACGGTTGAAATCGTACAAAATAGTGCTGCTTATCGTGTCTTCCATGGTGGTACGGTGGGCCATTTTCGCGTACTATACAGGGCTGAAAACTGCACTGTTTTTAGCAACGAGTCATATCGTGCTCTAAAGTACCCGATTTTCATAGGATTTTAACACGATTTCATACGACTGTACACTGTGTAAAGTGGTCGAATTTTCACCAGTGTAATGCAAAATATAACAAAGTGTAGTCATATATACCAGCCGTTTGTGAGTTTAGCTGGCACTGTGACGGAAATAGTATCAAGTACAAGCTCATCGAACAACAGCCCTTAGAGGAAGCGTTCCAGTACAATCGCTCTGTTGCATTGCTCGTGCACGTCACTGCACTGACATGTTGTTCGTTGTGATTGGATTGACGGACAATGGAATGGCATTGTAAAGCACTTTCTTCTGAGCGCCGCCGACCATTGAGATGCGGCAAAATGGGCAGCCTTACGGCGATCTGGATGGCTGCATGGCGACACGGAATCAGGGATAGTCTGATCCAAATGGAAATGCTGGGGAGCGCAGCTCTCATGATTCTTAGAAGCCAGGGCTAGCTCGCCCAGAGATCCATTGTAGTATCCATCGGAGAATATCAAGAATTCAAACGGCTGCGCACTGGGAAAATGTAGTGACAGGGAAGACCAAGGGCGCCAGGCGGAATTTGATGTGCTCTGTGAAATCCGGTGGTCTGCACACGGAATGCGGGATGAAGATTCCCTGCAGCCAACAGTTGGCAGCTGCTGTGCGTCGACATGTGGCCGCACTTCGGGGACGGCACGTCGAGACCGTACTGAGCACCTGTATTCAGTGGTGGCGATAATGGTGGCGAGAGTGGGAATAGTGGCAAAGTTGAGTAATGGGGAGTTCGCAATGGACCGGGGTCGCCAGGCAGCGGATGGCGGCCGTTCTGCAAAGGGGCTCTGCGAAGATCTCCCGAAGCTCAACCTTCCCTCGCGCACACGCGAAGTCTCCTCGCGCGAGGACTATATGTCCACCCGGGGCACCATGGCGGCGAAGGACAGTTCCTTTTTGCTTGAGTCGCGAACATGGTCTCCAAGGCCACGATGTTGACAAGCGATGAGCATCAGCACGGGCCTTTCTGGGAGTTTGGAGGGCCAGGGAATGCCGACAAGGTTGATGGTAAGCCCGCAAGCCGTCCACCGCCCACAGCGCAAGGGTTGCGGTTAAGCTTGGCTGTGTTTGGCCAAGCTGCCCGTGCTGGCCAGGCAGGGCTGCCGGGGTTTCGCGATCCTGTTCTGCTCTTTCCAGCGTCGCCATCACACGCCATTGGCACTCCGGTCTTTGTGCATGTCTTTGGGCAGTCGCGGGGGGCAGTCTGTCCACTTCCCCACGCAACCCTACAGCCGCTTGCTTAAAGGGGGTGCCCTTTGTGTGAAACTCTTGTCGCCCGCCCTGGCAAATTTTGCGACCATCCACCATCCTCCCTTACCCACCCCTCCTCCCCGCCCCAGGAGGGGTACAATAGTGCAAAAGGAACACAAAACATGACTCAAAGTCGGTCTTCATGCTAGCAGCTCAGTCAACATGGGGACCACACGGGGATGGAGGCACGCACCAGCGGACGACCGTTCACCATTGCCGGAGCGCCGTGTGGCCAAAGGTGAGAGGCGGCAGGCAGCGAGCTTGAAGTGGGCCGTGGGCGGCAGGCCTGCAGCCGGAAGAAAGGATCTGGGACGTTTGGGCAGAAGTCACGACGGTGATGGTCCGCAGGGCCGCTTTTGCACGGGCGACGGGGGTCATTTCGACGCTTGGTTTTTTGAATGGCTCGCCCGCGGCGACGAGAAGGGCCTCCGCTGTGCTGTGCAAGTGGCGGCACGGCAAAGGCAGCGGCTGCGTTGGTGGGGGCAGTTTCTGGCAGCTGGCTGTAGGCTTCTCGCACGGCGGCCGTTGCCTCCACCCGCGTTTGGCATAAGGCACGCGCACGGCAGCTGCGGGGGCTGGGGAAACGCAGTTTCAGTTGCGCCACTTGTGTGGGGCCAGCTTCCCGGAACCTGCTCCTGGGAAATGGCATCTTTCACCCGTCGCAAAAAGTGATCCCGCGAAGATCCGGACGTTCTGGGGGGCAGTGTCCACATGGTGCACAGAATGGAACATTCTGCGAACATACAGCCTTCGGCAACGATGGCGCGTTTGGCTAATACGGCGTTTTCCACTTTCTCATCAATACGCGGATATCTGTTCGAAATGCATCCAAGGATCCCAGCTTCCCCAGGTCCTTGGATGGATGCGAGACAATTGCGCGTATGTCGAAACATCATTGCAAGCTCAGAATTCGACCTCCTTTGCTCCCTGGGATAAATTGGCAAATATCGAAGCCTTCTATTCGAAGGTCTAAATACGCCAACGTATGCTCGCTGCTTGTGATGGATCAGCAATGATGTTCAGCTTTTCAGGCTGAACTAATTTAGAGGTCGTGTCTTCAGAAGGCAGCAAGAACGGCAGGGAGACCTTGGCGGCATGCGCTGGAAATCTCCACTGGAAATCCAACGAAGGTCATCAAACTCCTCCTCGCAGCTTTCCTGCTGACTTCCGGAGGTACGCACAACGCTAATTCTGCAAGAGATTTCACCATCCCAGGAAGACACCTGAGTTCGTTCCTCGGCAATTTACTTCATCTTGGTTACACTCATGCGGCCTGGGTCCACGTGCCTGAGTGGGTAATGTGATGGCTATACATATGACACGCACTTGTCAATGTCTGCATGTTTTCGATGTCAAGTCTAACTTTCCAGGCATACGTGGTTGCAGCTGTAACTTGATTGTAATGAGCGATGCAAATTAAAATAAGTCAACAAAGGGCTTTGTTTCAGCAGGTTATACTTCGAGAGTCCAAGCCGGGAACGCTCGGATGGTGAGTATCTGCCATCTCACCATGCTCTGCAAAATTTCGCAATGATGATTTTCTATGCGGAGCACAGGTATTTCCACTCGAATTGCTTGCCGCAAATAGGAAAGCAGGGATAGAACAAAGCGGAGGCGGTGGAGAACCTGCGCCTTTCACGCTCGGGCCACTGTATTCACGCCCTATCCTTGAAGGAATTCACCACCGTCAGCGATTCTAATCAAGGACAATGTGGCCATTGTCAACAAATTAGGCTGCGAAAAGCAGTTTCCATAAAGAGCTAATTGCTTTCAATGATGATTTAGAATTTACCATTCGCTCATTTACATGGTCAATTGGCCAACTGCAGTTGGTCTAAGAGACAATGCATCAAAAGGACCATTACGCGCAGAGGAACATAAGCGCACGAACTTGCCAGCAGTTCAGATTATGCCCGGCCCATGGAGATCTGTGGGGCACGTTGCATTGGCAAACATTGCAAGTTTGGATATGGGAGTCTCGTGCACATAAACCGCATGCACATACGAAAATACATACGAAAATATTCGCATCATTTCTGCCTATAGACAGTTATATGTGTTACTATGGCACGTTCATTGAGGACGTATGATAAGCTATCCCGAGGTAACATCGGCTGTAGTTTCGGGATTGTCTGGACCAGAAACCCTGTTGTTGAACGTCCTCAAGAACTAAAATCAAAAGCAATTTGCGACATCCTTTTGCCGAGTGAATCAATTGCGATGGATACATTTAATGTGGCGAGAACAGTAATTGACAAAATGGAGCTCTTTTCTTGATTCCTCCCAGGGCTGGAAAGCAACCCTTACTCAGCGGTTTCCATATTTCGCGACCATCAACAGCTGGGACGAGAAGCGCCCCTACTGCAGCGGTATTGTGGTCGACCCCTTCTTCGTACTCACCGGCTCTTGGTGCATCAAAGCACTTGGCAAAGACCCACGATTGACAATCGAAGCTGGGAGGAGATCTGGCAGAAGGGTAAGGCTGATAAGTGTATGCCTAGATACTAGTCTATTTTATGAGTATGATGGCAGACATTAGGCGCAAAAAAGGCGCCTCACACATTCAGTGTGCTCGAAAGCCAACGTAATACCGTAATAGAATACTATAGGAAGATGTCGTGATATCGAATTTGGGCCAGTGGTATGTGTATTTAGTATGTTCGCAATTGGTTGCTGTGCGAATATTATCCAATACCCTTTCTCCAGCGTGAAAGCATCGTGTGCAGCGCACAGAGAAATAATGGGAATTTTTGCCAATTCAGGTGTAATACACATCGAAGTGTGTAAGAAGCTTTGTTGCCACCGCATCCAGAACGTGAAGCTCAAAAAAGCCCAGAAATCGCACAGCCATGCCAACATGCTTAAGGAGAATATTCACCGCTTGCTGTTGCGGTAAAAAGCGCCTTTACCAGAAATGCCTGCATTTTTCTTATGACTGCGAATGCCCTAAAAACTGCGCTTTGGATACTGCTAACAAGCAAACTTGGTGGACTCCCTCAGTTTCCGGTAGTAATGTGGCAAAACGATTAATGAATAGAATAATCCTGTTTGAGTTTTAAATGAAGTTGAGCCATTAAACTTGCGTGTACCACACGTAGATCACCTAGACATAAATATCGCAACGTTGTTATCTTGAGCTGTTACTCCTTCCCATGCCTCTTCCTTTGGCACCGGAATTCAGCCAGGATAACAGTTTCGCTCACATTGTCGCTGATTATCCGTTGCTGTCCCAGACGCGCGATATGATGCACATCACATTTGCACACAATTGGGTACGTTGAATCTGCATCTCAGGTGTATAGAGTTGAAGGAATCCATTGGAGCCCTCCGGGGTCCGGTCACGGAGTGGTCATCTTGGAGCTGGCAAGTGCCGTCAATGTGCAAAAGGCCATGATGGCCGGGAGCCAGCTGGACCTGCAACGAAGTCCTTTTGTGCTGCTTTTGAGACCCGAAATGTCTGATCTGGAGCCGGATCTGGGGCTGAAGGTGGCGCCCTTTCGCGTCGCTGATCAGACGGTCTGTCAAGGGTATTTAGAGGAAGGCGCGGGTCCATTGTGCCTCTCTCCCATGTGGGCATCCGACACGTCTGGAGCCTTCAATCCACCAGCTGGTAGGTTCAAGAGAATTCCGCGTTACTCCCAACACTGTACACTACTGCATGCGTCCATTGTCGCATCCGCATCCGCAACCACATGTACTCTGCATTCTTCAACGATATTTCCAACTCTTGGCAATTGACTCTATTCCAAAACGGGCTAAATTCATTTTACTCTGTCCCCCTAGCCTTCTCGCGGAGAGACTTGTTCCAATGGAAAAAATTCGAAATTTATTAGGAAATTTAGAATTGACGGATTCTGGATTCTGTGGCACAACACCATGGATTTCAAGCGACAATCATGAGAGCTGGTTTTGCAGGTTTACGAAGTTCAATTGGCCACTACCTAGTTGCCCCAGTGCTCAAATTTTCTCAGTCAGAAAAAAATCAGCTTTCCTGATGTGCAGGAATGTACGGCGCTCCAGCCATTGTTTTGCATTCATCTTGCTGGGAATTTCCCCAAGATCGGAATGACATTGCTGCCCTGGACTGCAGCGATCCGGAGACTGACCTGGTCGCCGGCATGATCGACTATCACGTGAATGCCACGCGAAAGGGCTCCGGCGTAGTCGCAATTCCCACGACTCATTTTCGGAAATGGATGGAAGACGTCATTGAGGGCAGAGCTCGGAGGTATAGAGAGGATCTGTAAATGGTGTCAGTTTCAGCTCTCCATGATGAGTCTTTCCTTCACATAGTTCAATCGTTCAATCATGCACGTTGCGCAAAACATATTAGTAATTTTGCTGTGGAGCACCCATGTAGAAAATTCACACAAAAGAAAAGAGGTGTCTTTCCCATTCAACTCAAAGAGAGATGCTCATGCTGCTTTATGAGCAGAGAATCAAAGCAGAGCGATCTCAATGTGATGTTGTTTTTAAAGGCATCATACAAACTACCATTTTCATTGGTTTGAAAAGCTTGAACATTTGAAAAAATCCGGTTCACCCTGTACGGCGGTGCATTGTTCATGATAGAAAAACTGCTTTCTTGGTACAACATTAAACGCCCTCTGTTTGAAACACAGAATTCGTCACAACAACGACCTCAAATTATAAAGGGTGTAAGAATTGAAGAGATGAGATTGCAAAATCTAAAAGCCACCAATTCCAGTGAGAAGAAACGAGCCCAGAGTTCCTTGAGCGTCGATCTAAACAAATTTTGGTCGCCTTTTAGCAGGGAAATTTGAGTTGTATTAGGCAGAAGACAATCAGCACTGCTCAGCAAATTGATTCAATTTTGTTGCCACGCATCCGCAGCTTATAACTACAGCTTTCCGCGAAATTTGATAGAAAAAGCAATGTGGCTGGGATTGAGAAAAACAATCGAGGGTATAGTGGTCATCTATGGAGACACAGGCGAAGGAATTGTGAAGAAAAGGTAAATTTATCTAAATATGGCCACTGTGCTATCCCATCAAGGGAGACAAGCTAATGAAACAGATTAGATTTGAAAAATGCAACGTTGATGTAAAAAAATCCGTCCAGCTGATCACTGTATTCGCTGTAAATATACGGCATACCCCTAGATGCAATGCATCTGATGCATGTCAATGGCCAAACAGCTCTTTCTGACGGAGCAAGACATGCTCCTAACTTGTGCTCCATACTGTGAAATCTGAATCACGACATAAGCATTGAGAAGACAGCTTTTTAGATGGCAACGCCATCATTGGCCAACATGGGGGTGAGGGCTAAGATGCCATTAACCCTCGCCATGTAACTGATATTTAACTCGAAACCAAATTGCCACATGGCCCCTGATCTTTATTAAATGCAGCATTAGGCATGCAATCATATTTGCATCTGCGGATTCTGCAGGTAGCAGCTATTGGTTGGAATATTTTCAAGGCGTTGTGAGATTTCGAGGCCAATGCGATGGGGTAGATTCCCGGTATTGGATGCCACGGCAACGTTCACGATGGCAAGACTCACAACATATATTTATTTCAGGAATGTTCTCCAATAATGGTTCTTGCACAGCTGTTGTACGACATTTGCCGTGGTTTTCGATACGAAGCACAGGTAACGCCAATTAAATTCACGGTGCCTGGGGAAAGCCGTTTCAAATTCAAGTCTACAAGCCCTACGCGTTCGACAGAATATTCACCGATCTACTAGAATTTCGAACATGTGTCTACTGATTCTCACAAATTTTCTTTGAAATCTTGTGCAGGTCCAATATTTCAGTTGGTTGCTCATGCCCCAGAATACACACCTGTCTGCATTATTCCTAAAATGCACACAAGCATAGACAATTTCCGACGACAGTAGGGCTTCTCCATCCTCGTCGCAAATTGACTGAACAAAAAACGTAAATCTAATAGAACCATGCATGGGACGAGGTGGTGCGGCGAGCGAGATCATCTCAGAGTCCATCGCCTTAGATCGAGGCCTTTTGAGCGTATAAATGAGTATTTGAGGATCGTGTCACGCAAAACCTTTGCCAGTGGTGATTCAAGTTCACTCCTTTGTCGTTGTAATCTGGTCGATGCGCCATCGTCGCAATCATTAGAACAATGAGGGCAAATATCGAGGACATGACAGAAGTCGCTTAGATCTCTCGAATGAGAAGCTTTTACATATCTTCCAGTCTGTCCGCCATCTCGGCCAGCCCACGGGCTAATCAATACGAAGTGAAATCCAAAGAAAAAAGCAACCTCTGAGAGGAGGGAAATCTCTGATACTTCTACTCTGTGCTCCTCATCCAGATTTTGAAAGTGCTCGATGCGCGCTCCTTTCAAGAATGACAACGGCCTTTATCCTTGAGTCATTTTCCAGCATATGCCAATGTTCTAATGCACTCATTTTTGGGCTCGGTCAAACAAATATCCATCATTGCAATTCAAGCACATTGAACGTGTCGCCGCGCTCCCCAATATTCTATTCACGACGAGTTTCATGTTTTGCTCAGGACCAACGTGTCCCATGAATGGCCTCATTGTCCACGAAAGAGAGAATACCATGCAGTTGCTGAAAAATAGTTTGACGTACAACAAATGTCCATAACGGATATTCTAATGTGTGGACATTTAAAATGGTTTTTCGTATTTGCAAATATACGACTTGTGCGCGAAGCTCACGATGCTTCCAGCACTTCGGTTGCTGCGTCGTTCTATTCTACGTCGTTCATTGGCCACCGAAAAATTGTAAATCTGGCGCAATCTATCACATGTGAAGAGCGACTCATCACTGAAAATAGCACTACTCGCGGTGCAATAAGCGTTAGAAATGCGATGTTTGCAGGACTAAGTGGTGCTTGTCACCTGCGTACCGCTCTGTCCCTTCATTATCACCACAGTTGGTCCTGCGATAGGCAGGTCATCGTGTAAAGTGAGTTGTGGCACCAATTTCCCTGGAACCTCCCTGGAAAGCTTGTCCATGAGGTGCACCTTGATTTTCAAAAACGCTGTCGGGCGTGTTTTATGCGCATTGTGCTGCAGTAGGCCGATTGCATTTTTTCGACAAGGATTTTATGACTCATCACATTCCCCAAGTCCATGCGGCTTGATCGCAATCGTTCCTGTGCAATATCCTACCGGCAAAGACAGTATGGTAAGGCACAAGTATGGTCCTGATCATAATGGTACATGGTATCAAAATTGCAAATATCACATAGAAAATGCGGTAGACGACGATGCAATATGGTGCAGAACAACACATTGCAATACAGTACGATTTATATTGAAGCAAAAACATAAAGCACTGTTGTACTGTGGAACGCAATTATCTTTCAAATGATAGAATGGCCAAAATATGCCAAATGCTTCACTATGGTCTGCTGAAATTCCACAATAGTACAGATGGTGTTGGTAAAATATGTGATGAATTTTGGGCAGATATCATTCAGTACTGTATGGGCAACAGCTCGGGATGTGTCGACGGTTTCTCCAATACACGTTGCACAGCATAGGCTTTACATCTGCAACACTATCGATGGGAGCACCGAACGAGCTCTAACTCTTTTGTCACCTGTTCGAGTTCCCACAAAATGACCTACATTTGTTGGCCACTTTTGTGCTTTGGTCACCGAATGAGGGCGCTGGCCGTTTGCCCCAAGGCAACACGGTGCTACGCTAGGCTTGGGGTAAGACTATGTCGGAGGCAGGCACGGCCACGAGCTTGGGGATACAGCTAAGGGTACAGAGTTACAGATAGGTCGTGGACAGGCGTGTCCCTTTATAGTCATACAGCCATCTCTCAATGATGGACCAGTCACTGTCATATCAACGGGATGGCCTCATGACGGTGTCGATTTCTGGTGCATTACTAAGGATGGCGCCCAGGGCCATCGCAGCCATTGCCGGCGCCCTGAGGTGGCGGCACGGCACGCACTTGAGCCTTTCGTCAGGCTGGACTTGTGACAGCCGTTTGATGGGCTGGCAGCATGGAGCCACGGGAGAGAGCTACTCGGGCAAGCTAGGGGGGAGCCGCGGGGGCGGGTTGTGGGGTAAAGTGTGATGGAGTGTTATAGGTGCCATTTTGCTGTGATGGCATTATTGTGCTGTGCCACAGGGTCAGCCAGCAGCACGGGTGCCGTGCCATTGTGATGGCAGAGTTAGTGAGTGAGAAGTTGATGGGGTTGCGTCATGTAAGGAAGGCGCTGGGTGCCAGTTTGATGAGCCAGCAGTGCAGAGGACGCGTTTAAGCATGGGTCACATAGTGATAGGGTGCGGGTGCATGGCAAACTGGTGTGGCGCAGTGTTGGAATGTGATGGGGAGTGACGGTGAGACAGGGGAATTAACTCCAGTGGCATGTGAAGGAAACACACAATGAAGTTCCTTCGGTGAGGCCACGGTGTGTTGTGTGCCAGTACAGGTACAAATATGGCTCCGTCCATCCCAGTGGGGCAGAGGCCGAAGACTGAAGTCCTGGGGGTATGTAATACATTCCCGTCTGTCCATGTGGCTGTGCGATGATGGTCGTGTGGAGCCGACGATACGGCAAGTGATCACTTGTGCCATGCTGCCTCGTGGTTCGGTCTCTCAGGATTGCTTTGTGATGTGTGTGGACCGCACTCAGAATATGTGGGGTTGAAGTGTTGGAAATCGGTGTGCGTTGGCACTTGTGGCGGATGCCATTCATGATGGGACGCCAGGGTGTTGATGTTGAAGGGGAACATGCATAACAAGGTGATCGCAGGATCCTAGGTGTGGCGGAGTCAATCGCTCTGTCGTGATGAGCGTGGTGCCACCAGCACTTGGTATGAGGGCCTTGCCATCTTTGTCGCGACATGGGGGTGGTTTGGGTGCAAATACTTGATGTGTTTTTCTGCTAGGTTGCAAAAGTGGGGTAGCGATCAGGGCGACGTGGGCGTCGCTTGATGTGTTTGACCGAGATTTGACAAGTCGCGTCGACTCATCCTCAGGGTGGAGGTGAGAGAGCGTTTACTGAATGGGGGTTGTAGGCATGTCAGTTCCATAAAGTACTGCTGCATGTACGAAGGGATTTGCCACCCTCATCCTAGAATGCAGTGGTCATCAACGATCGAGCCCAAGTTTTCTGGCTTTCATTTGCGTGAACTCTGAAAATCACGTTGCCGTTTTGTGGGTGATGTTGGCATGATGCAAAACACTACAGTTTGTTACAGCTTTGAGTGCTTGCATCTTTTAGCAGTTTTGTTGCAAAAATTGCGGCCAATCATAGAATTTGCGGCCGCCACACTCCAACCCTTCAATCTAAATTTCCAAGGATTCTTGGAGTATGGTTCCCGACCCACATTCACACAACCTCCAGCTTATGAAACGGGCTACCCATCACGTGACAGAATGCCCAATGCGCTTATAGCCAAAATTTCGAACATGCATAGGCTCGAGAGAATTCGCGAGCACCTTCCTAGCTAACAAAAATCATTCGCCTAAGCATGTTCCTTATGGGAAAAGATCAAACCAACCCCCTTAAACAGATGAATGCTACTGCTGCCGGGCCATGCGTCACTGGCAGTACTGGCCAGCGAGCTGTCCCTCAGCGAACAACGTGCAGGGGAAGTGCCCAATTTGTGGCGGGGCTGGTTCAAAGACGTTGGCCCACAGATAAGCGGAAAGAAAAGGCGCTAGATGACAATGAGAAACTTGATTTGGATTGTGGATATCAATAGGAAGTGAATCGGCACGATGAGTAGTAGCAGTGAAGATGCCGTGGACAAGCGTCCAGCCGCTTCAATGCCGCATTTAACATCTGTCCAATAGAAGTGGTACAACACAGTCCTATAAGTGCTAAGCCTTGACCAGCGTTTCTGAATTAGTTATATGCGCAACGAGCAGGAACAGAAGGAGGCACTCCGCTTCACCAAACGTGCAGAATTCGACAAATATTGGAAAGCGTAGGATACAACTTTGCCAACAAGATGTATTCGTCACAGAAGGAGGGGTTAAAATTGTTCTGTAATTGCAAATGTGGACCACCAGGACAAAGGGATCCAAATAAAGCGTGTTCAAACGCATACAAACTTAACGGGTTTTGGCAAATTCCTCGTTTTCAGCATACAGAACACTGATGAAATGCATATATATGTATTCGCAGAAAGTGCAATTCGGTCCTTTTTCTGCTAGTGGACAGAAGAGGGGCTAGCAAACTTGTCCTAAATAAGCATTTGCACTATATTTAACTTTTTAAAACTGCACAAAGTGGTTTAGAAACAGAAGCGGATAGTGAGAATGACATGTTGTGCTCAGTGTGCGCTAGAGGCAAGGTTTAACTTTAGCAATTGTTACACAGTAATTGTGATGGCAGCATGGCAAGAGCATTGCTATCAATGTATAGTGGGTTACATATGTAGCGCTCAACCATGGCATGGCCCAAAACAAGGCGCTATTGGGGGTTGGGCGATAGAAAGGTAACTTAATTTAGTGCCACTCAACAAAAATCCTTTCCGTCAATAAGGCTCCCCGTCACTTTTTATGCAGTAAAAAATTTGTTGGCCAAGATGCGGGTTGCTCAAATGCCAGATTGTCCATTCACTGGCCATTGCAGCACCATGGGTACCCTCTGCAATTACGCAACAACTTGCGAGCACTACGTTGGAGACTCCCATTGCCGTGGTACATCCAATTCCTTGTAAAATTGCAATTTTTTAGCAAATTTGCAAGGAAGTGAACCTACACTACTGCGGCAAACTCCAACACTGTGTTTGTAAAAATCCATGACGCCGACTTGTACATTGATTTGCGTTGCATTGCCCACATCATGAATGTTGATTTTGTTCTGCCACCCATTGCCACATCACATAAGGCGGCCTTATGTAACGACATAACAATTGCATGGCATTCTTGTTGTTGAATTTGTGGACTAATATCTGATCAGGTGATTATTTGTTGGGCACCTAAGGCACTTTATGTAGTTTTGCCTCTATCATTGTCGGGTTCGTATTTTTGACATGGCCATGCAAACTTGAATTGTTATTGCACACTGCATGATGGGAATGGTCGTATGGCAACACCAATGATCGGATCATGGACATGAACACCTTACGCAATGCTTATATCAATTCCCCACCTTTGTGCATAACCAACGAATATTGTTGTGGCCTTGAGGGCGCCGCTGGTTTCTGAAGCTTGCGGGGTCGCCACGCCCTATGGCTTGGCTGGTGGCGGTGCAGCCGGCCCTCTCCACCACACTTGGTGGGCGGCAACGGGGCGCTCGTTCCCTCGTATGCGCGGTGGGCCCAAACACGAACGAGGATCATTCCCCAGGGCCTGCTGTATACGGCAGGTGGTGGCGTAGCCAGGCGGTGGCTCGCTGGTCGCGGAGAGACCAGGCAGTGGGCCAAAGATCGAAGTACACGCGTGACCTACACACGCCTGTTTCAGGACCCGCATGCGCGCAGGGCCCGATCGCGAGTCCCTCGCGGTCACATCAAGACAGGACAGCATACAACAATATATAACGTATTGTAAGGTATTAGGCGCACGTGTCCCCGCCCACCATTCACCTAAATCAGCTCCATATAATTCCCGATGCTGCTACCTACCGGTCCGAATCCCATGCTAAAGTACTATAACTTCAATTGGCCATAACTTCACTGTGACATGGCTGCTTGGGGTTTAGGCTTATTTGACATTTCTGGAGTGGGAATTACGTAATTGACTAAATCGACCTTTTGGGAGTGTAGTTGAGAGCTTCCTGGTTCCAACGAGCTTTTAAACGCCCGATTCCGTTAAGAAACGGCGAAGATATGGCCTCCTGAAGTCGTAGTACTTAGGGCCAGGGGGTCGGGTGTTCAATGCTTGGAATTAGAGGACATTAGGTCGATCGTAGGTGAACGGTGGACGGTGACGATGTGCCTGGACGTGCACCTGACTTGTCTTGTATTGATGTGACAGCGATGGACCCGCGATCGGGCATCGCGCATGCGGATTTGTGCGCGCGCATTGTGAATCGTGTAACACCGTTCTGCTTGCTTGGTCTCTCGACGATGAGCCACGGCCGCCACCACCGCCGCGTCTGGCGGGCCGGGGGTGATCCCCATCGTTCTGGGCCCACCGCGCATCCGAGGGAACGAGCGCCCCGCTTCAGCCCACCGAATTCGGTGGAGAGGGCTGGCTAACCTCCAACAGCCAAGCCGCAGGGCGTGGCGACCCCACGAGCTTCGGAAACCAGCGGCGCCCTTCAGGGCCGCAACATTCACCGTTTCTACACGGAATTGGACGTTTAAGGCACTATCGGCATCAAGAGCTCTTGAATAATCCGATTTTAATGTATTTGCATTTTTATTTGCACTTTTTGACTAACCATCACTTCAAAAATACCAATTTTAGCTTACCCCAAAGTAGAATCACCACAAATATTGTAGGTATAGTGAACACCTATATTGGGTGCGTTCGAGTGTACAACATACTGGTACGAGGTCCCATTGCACATCAGAGCTTACATGATGTGGTACAGAAATAGTGCCAAGCCAAGAAACGGTTGGGGCGTGGTACTTCTTTTGTATATATATACATAAGACTGCTGAGTTTTGTCCATAGTTACGACCAGAGCCTCGTGAAAGCACCCAAACCCATCAGAACTTGGAAGTTAAGCACGAGTGCGCCGGATTAGTACTGAGATGAGGGATCTCTCGGGAAGTCCCGGTGTCGTGATTCTTTTTTTGCCCGCCTCTCCATTTTACCCATCCGGACGGCGAGCTCCAGCTAGAGTGTCCCTCTCCCGCCGTCTAAGACACACTTCCCGCCCAAGTGGCAAACCACAGGGGCCCCACGGCGTCGAGGACGGCTGTCCTCAGGCGCGCATCCCTCCACAAAGACCAAAGGTGCCAATCGCTTTCGTCCCTGGAGACAGACCACCTGGAGATCCATTTGAAGATCTGACGGCTCGTTTTTGCTGTTGGGGCGGGGGCCTCGCTGCACGACCCGCTGGCGGCGATCGGAGAAGGCTCGGTGCAGTATTGAGTTTCTTTTCGTGCGGCAATCCTGGGCGATCACGGCCATTTGTGCATTCGACGATTTGGGCGAGTGGGTTCGTGGGCAGCGGAAGCCCCGCGCCCTTGCAACGCGAGTCCGCTCCTGTTGGAGCTCGCTTCCGGGCTTGCCAGAGTGTGCGCAGAGTGGCTTGCCAGGTTGCCGCCTTTCCAACGGGCATTTTGCGCTAAGGCAGCGGCGGGATGGGCGGAGCAGCCGCCCGGGAAGGTTGGCGGCGCGTCCCCCCGTACCCGGCGCATAGTTGCATTTGCGCCGCATTGCCGCTGTGCTGCTCTAGATTACGGGCGCGTGCGCTGGCAGCGGCGTTCCCGAAACCCAGGGCTCCAATGCCAACTTCAGGTGCATCTCCTCACAGCCGATTCCCACCACAACGGAGGTTTGCCCAACTTGGGGGCATCTCCTCGAGGTCCAATCCATATTGGTCGCTTATCTCTGTCACGAAGACTGCTATGAAGCAGAACTTTTTTCTGTTGAGGGCATTGCTCACGCAGGGCCCCCCTTTGGTGGCGATGACAGGCCCTGTGCCATTTTGCCCCTTATTTGGGGCCATTGCAAACATCCTCCTCAACATTGTGGGTGTGTTTAACAACGAGATATAGATCCCCCGTGAGTGCCTGCTGCATGTGTGTGCAAAGCTGCTTCCCACCTCCAGCTTGTCAATGCTGCGCAGCTGCTCCAAAGGCTCCAATACAGTGCATGGTAGCAATGGTGATGTGCAGATTTGAACTCGGCCCATAGTCTGTGCAACATGCAAAACTTGAAGGTTGTTCGCCGCGTGATGCATGAGGAGCGATGAGGCACAAACCAATACTCTGTCGTTGCATCTTGTTGCACGGGAAATGAGGACACTGCCATGAAAAGGAACATGACATCGCTGAACTTGAGTGAGAAACGAAAAGCCATTTGAAGCTAAAGAGCGAGAGAAATGAAGTCAATTTGGCACTAGCCATATTACAAAACGTTGTCCGCCTTGACCGTGAGCACTATCTGCACTACCTCACGTTGGCAGTTGTGATCAAGATCATTGGTGAAGCAGTTCAGTATCAACGGCAGCACAAATCTCACCATGGCATCGCCCACAGACACTGACAATGAGAATATGGCTCCTACCATGGCCCACTGCCCAGCTTCCTCAGTTACTCCCACGAACATAACTTGTAGAAGGATCTGCAATCCATCCCCCATCAGCGCACCCACAAAACCCACTTTTGCAAAATACACATGTGGGAATCCATCCTTTGCAGCCTTGTTTACCATGACACTTGTACCCCATGGGAGGTGCTTCAACACATCAACGTCCAAAAGCAAGAGCCCAGGGAACAGCAAGAGCCAGTCATATAAATTCATGTCACCTTGGCTTCTCAAGTGCTGAATGAGAGTCTTGGAGGAATTTTGCAGCCCAGCTTCAATTCCTATACTCTTGCTGTGCAGGCCCCACACTACTGACACTATCATGAACAGTCGAGTTGATGCCAAGACTACTGCACTCAAAATCCCAATCCCAAGCAACACCATTCCCTCATCCTGTTTCGAATCACCCTCTGAGGGACTGTTCATTGAGCTGTCACTCAGAAGAAATGCGGTCAGAATGAACCCCACATCTGACAGAAGATGAGCCAATGCCAGCACATGCCCTGCAAATATGTCCCTCAGTTCTTCTTTTGGCCTCCATCGTCTAGAATGGCAGCGGCAACACTTACACATGTAAGCAAATAGCAGAATAGGCACAACGATCATCGAAGAAACAATTCCTGAGCCAGTAAGCATCGGCAGAAGGCCCTTTGCTGCGTTGAGCAAGTCAGAGCGATTTCGATGAGGGGAGCTGTCAGGGCTCATTGGAAGCGGCAGTGGCTTTGAGGAGCAACATCTGCGACGTGGGGTGGAATGCTGGTCTGCAGGAAGAGCAGGTAGGTGGAGAAAGCCAGAAGATGGATTTGTGAGAATCCCGTTAGGTATATTTTGCAAATCGTTGAGAAACAATTCTGCTCCAGGCAACAGAATAGTTGCCTTACTGTGACATCCACCCTCTTCCAACCATAAACTATGGACTTCTTCCATTTTAGACCTGTTCATTGCTATCTGGCGTTCCAAATGCTGTGAATTGCCATCCATCATTCCATTGATGACCCTGCAAGTGTTGGGCTTCCACCAGACTCGAATTGGCATTTTCCAGTTTCCTGTCCACAACTCCCCATTTCCGAGGTGCCTACATAGGCGCAATGTTCATTGGGAGCAACCTTCCCATCAATTGGGCAGATGCACTGCACTACCTCTTTGGCCCTATCCATGCAAGTTTCCACATGGTTGAACTGTGTCTGTACCAAATCGCCGTGCAGTTATTCTTTGCTGCAGTGGAAGGAAGTGCACATTGCATTGCTGTGATGCATTCTTTTGGAGTTGAGCACCTGTTGCCCCCAATTGTAAAGGCTGCTTCTTCCAGTGAAGAAGTTCACCAGCAGCAGGCCACAAGCCAAGTGGGCCACTGTGTCAGTGGCCACATCGCCCCCAGAGCAATCATCCTTTCCATGTGGTACTGTCTTTGGCAGGTTTTTCTTCATTTCCCTCATCTCCTGTTCAGTGAAAACAGTACTTTCTTATGCAGCAGAATTCCAGGTTCTGGACAAGGCGACTGCACTGGTTGCCAGGCAAATTAATGAGTATGACTCTGGAGTTGTCTGTTTGGCATCCGCTGATGTGCCTTTACTTAATGTGTTGCAGAGCAGGTTGATTACTTGAATGAAAATTGATGGGAAACGAAAGAAATGTCGAAACAAGAAGTACAGCTAAGAGTTTGTGTGTGGGCAACTGGAGCACAAAGCTGGAATGTCCTGGTTGCACAGCTGGCGTCCCCTCTCTTTTGGGCACCTGCTGCCCAGCATATCACATCTTGGCATGTTCCTGCAAACTCTGCCTGTTCACAGGGAGAGTGCAGGTGAAATGCGGGGCGTGTTGGTGAGTCCGGATACAATAGCCACAGGAATAACAAGCCATGGTTACACCAGCATGCCCACTGGTCAAGTGCCAAAACCATGCTTGTGGGCAGGTCACCAACTGCTGCTGAAGCTCGCAAGCCCTTTCGCCAAATGCAAATCTGGCCGCATACACAGCCAAGGGGATCTGTATGAGCCGGGCATGGGCGCTCAGAGCCTCGTCGCCAAAGGGCCCTCGGGGATGCCAACGGCAGTCCATCAAGATCCTGGTGGTCGACTGCTGTCGTGCATCTCGAGAAGAAGTAAGCGAGGAGCGTCAATTGCACTGCGCTTCGGGTCCAGAAGGATGGTCGCAACAACAAAATGGCCAATGACTGCACTACCGGCCCAGTCATGCCCCTGGGTGCTGTGCCAAACGACATCGAAGCTCGCCGGCCATGTCGCGAAGAGGAAAACCAGACACGCGCAGCCACAGCGAAGGAACTCGTCGAAGAGACGACACACGGGTGATCAACCCCAGGGACTGTGACAGTGCTGTCGATGATTGTCGCTGTCCTTTGAACAGGCATCCGCCCCTCTAGTGACGGCGTCCAGGGCGGAAGGACGCAAGCGAGAAGCGCCAACTGCTCAGCGCTTGAGCGCGAGGATGGACCACGATTGCGTGGCCAGAATTGCCAAAGCATGACGGCCGAACCATGCCTGTGTTGCCAACATTGCTCCTGGGCACTTTGTTGGCCAATAGAAGCTCATGGCCCCTTCGTGTGGAAAGCACACTTGACGGGCGCGCGCGCGCAACCACATCGAAAGAACTCCGCTGCGAGCCTCGACGGCGGGAGGCAAACCTGCCGGGCTGATTGATTGTCCCCAGAGCGCCATAAACTTTCTGCGGGCCACAACCGGGCTGGGGAATACCAGATGCTTGCTCGTGGACCAATGCCGCCCGCGATAGAACACGTCAAGCGCCAAAACCGGGTGAGGAGCAGCCCCCATACGCAAAAATAGCTGAACGGAAAGGAAGGTGGGAAGACAGCCCACTAACCCCATTGCCCGCGCAGTGACAGACCATCAAACACAGAGACATGCGGACCGCGCCCCTAGACAAGCCGTGCACACCGGCGACCCACCTGCGGCCGGTGGACGGTTGGTCCCCGAGACAATCAACTCCTTCAACCGGCTGGGGCGCAGTGTTGCAGACTGAACACGTGCCCGATGTCGCCTGTAGCTGAGTGTTGATGGCGTGGAAGCCGCTGTTGGGTACCTCGCGGGTTCCTCGAGCATTATCTAATGAAATGAATTCGTCACTTCTTCTCTAGTCGCGTCGCAATAGAAACGAGAGTGCATGGAGCCCAGCGAGGGTGGCGTTCCTCCCAATCAGCAAAATGCCCCTCCCAACGGATGTGGGGTGCCTTGGTAGGTCTTGTCAGCCATTTCAACAATGAAATCAAGGCTACGCATCAACACAGCTTAGGCACATGGCCAGGCCAGGACAGGCCATCTGGTAGGGATGGCCATCTTCGGGAGGCGGGCCACATAATGTGCCCCACATTCAAGAGTAGCATTCCCAGCAGCAAAAGCTTTTCTTCCCCGACCAAACCGGGTCCCCCATTGGGGTCAGGTGGTTTTGCGTCAGGGCCAAGAGACATGATTTGCAAAGCTACGCAACACTTGACCTCCCAGAGATTGCCGTCCTCTTCATTTTCACAGGAGGTTGCATAACACAGCCTGCATCGGAAAGCCATTGTGTGGTGTCAAACATGTAGCATCTGATGACATGAATGTGATTCCGTGGGCGTGCTACGTGGGGTCATAGAACTTTCACGCCAACATCTGCAATTTGGGTAGACGTGATGCAACGGTGTGCGCAACGTGTCATTGATACAACGCCAAATAATTCTGCAGCAAGTCCAGAGCTTAGTCATCGACGCCATGCTGGCACACTCGTCAACATTTCTCAAAAGTGAAATATGGGTTTTTGCTGATGCGTTGGTTGGTATTGGATCAACGTCAATACAGCCAAAAGATTGCATCAACGTCTGCCCTTCCAGATGAGTGCAAGGATCAGATTTTGTGAGAAGACGATTGCTTAGGTGGTGTTAATATTGCGAGGCATTGGCTATTAGCTATTGGCGTTTCCCGCAGCGTTTCCATGGTCATGAAAACTTTGCATCAGATGCATGCTACTATTTTACCGCAAAGTAACCATCGCAGCAACATTAATCCGCCTGCTGAGCAACATGTATGCTGACTGATTGGATCTGCATGTCATTGAGTTTGCCATTGAGCTTGGCACCCTGACACTGTTGAGTGGGTTCAAAATGAGGAGTCATTTAATGGCATACTTGCTGTTGTAGAGGCAGTCGGAGAGGGTGCCATGTATGGGTCGCACGTGGTTGCTGAAAAGTTGAATTTGCATATCATCGAAATTGTGTTGAATGGCTATTATGTGTGACTGCCGATTAAGGCTGGTGAGTCATGGCCACGTATATTTGAGGCAGAATGAACGTCCCATCCAAACGCCCAGACAGAGGCACCCAAGAAACGCACAGTAACACACTAAAATCTCAAGCACAAATGTGCAAAGGAATTGTAAGTGATTAGGGCAGTTGGCTGAACCGGAAATGAGTCCTGTCACAGGCTGAGACATGACAGATGTTGTTCCATCTGTGTGCCTAAGCTGCCCGCGTCTTACGCGCTCCGAATTTCACAGGAAACCAAACTGACCTTTCGCCCGCGCAAGTTCCCTAGCCAAGTTGCCGAGCTGCAATGACTCATCGCATATTAAGGAGTAAAAGATGCACCAGATCAGTTCACTTGCTGTTCAAATTAGCCTAGCAAGCCTTGCGGTCAGAATCAAGCTACAGTCAAATAGATAATCTATTACGTTGGTGTCAATCGTTGACACCAAACACAGTAAGTAGCGCAGCACCAACCGCTGTCCAAAGCTGGAATAGCTAGTTAGTATTTATGACCACTCCCAGCCAGTCCTTCATACTAATCCCAGGCCTTTTAGAGCTGCCAAACGATACCAATATCTCGTCAGAGTATAATTTGACGTCCAGCTTTTCCACTGGTTTTGTGTGTACTCAGAACATCTCAGTTCCTAATAACCTTCTCAGACAGCGCTTTCCAGCTCTTTCTTAGGTGGTGTGCCTAATTTTTGGTCAATGAATGTCCCTGATCTACTTGTGTGCTTCCTGACAGGTCACTCTTCGCCAAGGCAGGCGTGCACTCCAATTTTACTCGTTTAATAAAGGGGAGTGTTAGTCTCGTGAGGCCTAGTGTTGTTGTGAAAGTTTTATTTGGGCTGCCTCATCTCTTAACTCTCAAGTTTGTATTTGACCAAGTACAACATGTATGGAATATAACTATGTTCTGATTGTCTTTTGATGACTTCCCAATGTCTACTCCAGTCCTTTACTCTCCGCTGGACCTTAACGAGACAATGGTTCAGTTGGTTCCTTATGAAACCTATATTCAGCTAGTCTGAGACATAACTATATTATCGACACCGTTTACATTTATCGATACTACAGGAAAAATGGGCATAAGGTATTTTTCATCTTTGTATGCCCACCTCCCGTAAATTCATTTCTTTAGGCTACTTCCTCATTTGCTATGCCTATGTCATATTGCAAAACCTCTAGCACATTAGTATTGGGGATGCCCATGTAATATTGTGGGGAATATTAGCTATGCCTATACAACTTTTTGAAAGCCTTATGCCCATTTTTCCCGTAAGGGTGTTATTTAGGTCCTTTTGGACTTCAATGTACGTCCCTCTCTTATGCACCGCAGTCGGATGCTCCTCAATGTCTTCGAACCCTTTACTTGCCTTCTACAAAATGGCCGCTGATTTGGGGCCCGGCAGGCTTTCCCAATAGATCAGCAGTAATTTGCTTTTTCCCTCAAATAAAATGCACGGCAAATGAATCAAATAATGACTACAACGCAATCCTATACAATCTGCAATCTGTTCCACAATGAAATGCCGTTTAGGTCTTTCCCTTGGTCCCCTTGCCTTTTGGGCTCGGAGCCAGCCCAATCAACTTTTTTGAATGGGGCACATCCCCGCTATTTACAGGCCTCATGCATCCCCACCCGTCCTCGGAAATTCCAAAAGCAATCTTGAATATTCGATATCATCCTTTGATCCCCTAGGCTCTTCCTTGCCTGTCCCATCAACGTCCATGTAGCAACACCCTTGATTCCATCGCCCAACGGTCAAAACCGGCTCACTTCGCAATTGCCCAGCCAGTGTCAATGGCCTATTTAATCACTCTCATTGTGACGTGGCTGCTTGGGGTTAGGCTAAAATTGATATTTCTGAAGCGGCGGTTAGTCAAAAAAGTGCAAATACGGCAAAATCAGCTTATTCAGGAGCTCCTGATGCCAATAGCGACTTGAAACGTCCAATTCCGTGTAGAAATGGCGAAGTTATGGCCAGTTGAAGTTGCAATACTTTAGCATGGGATTCGGACCGGTAGATGGAAGCATCGGGGATTATGTGGAGCTGATTTAGGTGAATGGTGGACGGTGACAATGTGCCTGGACGCGCACTTGTTTTGTCTTGTCATGATGTGACCGCGATGGACCCGCGATCGGGCATCGCGCATGCGATATGTGCGCGCGCATGCAGTGAATCGTTGTAACACTTTTGGCCCACTCTCTGGCCTCCCGCGAGCCAGCGAACCACCGCCTCGCTGCGCCGCCACCTCTCGCCAACAGCAGGCCCCGGGGATCGATCCCCGTCGAGCATTGGGCCCACCGCGCGACCACAGGAGCGACTGCCCCGGATACGCCCACCGTCCAAGGTGGAGA
>CAJHUC010001510.1:0-20903 GCA_905146915.1 Ostreobium quekettii
GCGATCTTAACCTATATCTTGCCCAGGGGCAAAGTCAGCTGTGACACTGTCCTGTGTCCCTTCAGGATGAACTGGCGAATGGTGAAGAAATCGCGCACTGTCCAAGCTGTACACTCTACATCAGAGTCATCTACGACCTGGTAAGCTTCCAGTGTGCCAGATTGTTCCAATCATCCACATTCTGTGGATGTATGCAAATTATCGTTTGGTTGCAGGGCAACATTGCGGATGCCAGGCACTGCAATACTTGAGAGCACTGAACCGCACATGTTTGAAGATGGAGTTCCCACACACTGGTGTGAATGGGTTGTTGGAGAGCTGTACATATGAGCAAGCTGTTGCTGGACATGTACGGCTTGTTGACGATGTTGTCTGCTGTGCAGGAAGACTTTCAAACAAAGCCCCCATCGCCTCCACCACCAGCTGTCGAAGTTCATTGAAACCTTGGTGTTTCCATGGTAGATTTGTGTACTATGTTGGTCCGATTTGACTAGATTTCTTTCTTTTCTTCGATGCCATTCAGTTTTGACTGGGGCCGCAGTTGATGTAGATTAGGCATGCTGGTGCAAGCCAGTTGAGGCACGACTTGCAAGGACGCCTACAGTGATAGTGTTGGCAGTTATGGGCTGCAAATGCTGTATGGCAGCCATGGATATGCTCTTGTAATAAAAACGTGCATGCAGTATTGCTCTTCTTGTGCACTTGTCATTAAATGGGCCCCTGCCTTCTGCCCCTGGTCTTGATGGCTTGAGTTCTTCTTCTGTCTCTCTTGTCAGCCGTGACCCAGCAGGCTGTCGATGTGATATCCCAGTGGTACGGTACACAGCTCTATGGTGGCCCTCCACTGGAAGGCAAATCACAGCAGTGGCGCTTGTTCCAGACAGTGTGGGCCAGCTTATGGTGGCACGAGATTGGCAGAGAGTGTTACTTTGTTAGTTTGGCATCGATGGACTCCAGATGTCAGTGTTTCTTGTGGTTGTTGCGGCCTCAGTTTGGGCTTCAGTTTGGAACTCGGAATTTCGGAGTTGGGCTGTTGCAAAAAACAAAGAAAAAGATATTGATATCTGTCCTGGTACCCAGACACAGCCAGTTCCCTGCTAAATGTGAGCATATCAGTGTCATCGTGGTGCTGGCCAAGAGACAAGGCGTTCAGCTATTGTACAACATTCTGTTCGTGCATCATTGTGTGCACACTTTTGGCAAACTTGCGGGCTGCCTCTGCATGGTATCTGTGGATTGAAAGTTCGGCTGTTAATTGGGCCCAGGGCAATTTGCCATCGTGAAAATGTTGCGAAAATGGCAATATCTGGTGGACATGTGCTGGGCCTAAATGCAGGAATTGCAGAAAGTGGACGATCGTTTTGTGGCTCAACACATAACAGCCCTGCTGTTCTTCAGTACGCACTGCAACCTTCACTGGCAGTCAGTTTGGGTGTGGCTCCGGCCAACTGAAGAGAAGCATTAGAAAGTGGTCATCTGCCGTAATTTGGTTGCGTCAACATTGGCATTCCATGGTGTGGCTTGGTGCATTAATGTTCCCTACAGCCCTCGCATTTCGTCCTGGATGGGGAGCATGAGGCGTCACACACCACTTCCAATCAAGCCTGTCAAGGATGCGACGGGGAACTATTTCGATGCCCTGTTGTTGCTATTTCCAACTTGGTACCAATGGTTCGCCATCTTCTTGGCCTCTGTGTTCGAAAGTTCATCAGCTGGACACATCTGCACATCGTTTAGAAGGACAGTGACACGTGCCATTTTCTGATTGTTTAGGTGACCCACTTCTAATGGTAAAAGCACTCAATTGACGCTTTCAACCTTGGGATTAGCAGCGTCCCTCTTTGTACCCTCTCACATGTCAAGTTCAATGCTAACTCACGGAGCATTCGATGCCTTCACAAGGTACAGCACTGCATCCATTCATCCACTTGTGGAGCACTGCCACAAACAGCTGCATCTTGTGATGTTTGTCAAGGATTCTCAAGCGTCTTCCATCTTAGCAGCCCCGTGTGCAACACCATGTTGGGCTGAATGTTTCCGATCTGGCACACAGCCGTAGGTCTCTGGAAGGAAACGTCTGCCACACATGCTGGCATGCACCGCAGTCAGTGCAAAAGCTTTGCGATCGGAGAAACCTGGGCTCCAGTCCACTTCGATTTGTACTTCAGGGCTGGATCCACTTGGCATCGCCAGCTTGGTGACAGGGCTTGCTTTGCCATGATTTTGGCAAATATAATTGCAACGGATTTCCACTTGGCGCCAATTCCTCAAATTTAGTTATTGCTTCTTTGACGCAACTTAAATTGCAGTTAACCTTCAATTACATTTCATTCCGCTTGTGGCCGGCTGCATTCCGAACTGTTTGTTAGGCGCGTTCCTGACGCCCGTATAGGGGGCGGGACAACACAGGAGGGTGAGCGCGGCAGTCCAAGCATGTGGCTGGCGGATGTGGCGTGGCTTGGCGCGGTGAGGGGCGTCGATTGGCAGCTATAGAGCGATGATAGAGGCAACCGAATGGCAGACCGACTGGCAGCGAGGGAGCAAGCAGATCCTTCGAGGCAAGAAGGCGGATCGACAGGAAAGGCTGGCCAACGCGACCCCAATCCACAATAGGAATTAATTCGCAGACAAAGGGCGTTGAAGCTCCACATGGCCCTTGGGCAACCGGCTTGAGCTGGAATACAAAGAGGAGTGAGTTTGTTATTTGGGTTTAGGGAAATGCGCTGAACGAGTGAGGGCCCTCGGGCCACGGTTTGAGTTGAAATGCGGATATAAGTGAGTTGGTTTTGGGTTTAAGGGAATGCGTTGAACGGGTGAGGGCCCTCGGGCCACCGGGTTGAGTTGGAATGCAGATATGTGTGAGTTGGTTTCTAGGTTTAGGGGAATGCATAGAATGAGTGAGGGCCCTCGGGCCACAGGTTTAATTTGGAATGCGAATATGAATGAGTTGGTGTTGTGTTTAGGGGAACGCGTTGAACGGGTGAGGACCCCCGATAGAAGGTGCGATGCGAATATGAGCAAGCCAACTTGGGTCAACGGAATTTTGGACGAGTTGTCTAGTAGACATAATGTCCTTAGACCACTTGTCCGTTGTTCGAGTGCCATGATGTTACAAACAGCTGACAAATACCGCCAGGAGGGTGTCTACGCTTGGGAACAGCAATATGGCTCACCGTCCAGCCATATACGCTCAACGAAAGTCACTAATGACACAGCCACTATTACAGCCCTGTCAATCGCCCAGCATTTCTGAGCGTTCCGCTCCTGCACTTTTACCAACTTAGTTCATAAACACTCACAGGACAACGAGAATCACCACAGCAAGTAAATTCAAGCCCAACAGGATACTTGGGGTGTGGTCGAGCACTGCCGAAGCGAGGCGCAACCCCAGAGCTGAACTTCGTGTTCAAGTTCACCTTAGCCGTTCACATACAACGAGAAACATGCAACTGCTGACCAGCTCGACGAGAGGCACGAAAATACACGCTCAAACTGCGAAACGATGCTCCACACCTCACTCAGTAGCTCAGTATGACGAGCGTACTGACCGTTCTCCAGATGTCTCAAACCGATGTCGTCGATGCTCGTTCCCTGCGGTCCAGCGCTGCGCTCCACTCACTCGCCAAGCAGCGGACGATGAAGACGGGTCGTTGAGTCGACGAAGTCAGCGCCCAACGTGGGCGCGCGCGGGTCATTCGGTCAACGGAATGGGAATCGAGCTCGGCGTCGAGCTATGGGTATGTGCAGCGGTGCACAACCCCAAGGACAATTGACCTGGAGGGTCAGGAGGCGAAGGCACACGGAAACGAAAGTGCTCGTTACACAGCTGCTCCCTTCGACCACGTTCGACCTCCACACACTCACAGCACGACCGTTTTCAACAGAGCACCCGCCGTTCCGACCGCCAGAACCAAAAACGGACGGGTGGGGGGCGGAGAGAGAGGGGAGAGGGGGCACCCACACCCCAAACACTCCCTCCTAAATACCCCCGCCAGCTCCAAGGGCACTACACTTCAGTGACCCTTGGATAAACAAACAGACACATCAAGGAAAAGGCGCCAGTACCCCTCGTACTCCTCAGAAGTTCCCATTGACCTTCTCCAAGTTGACCCTTTTCAAAGGGTCACCCAATACAACCAAAAAAGTCACTTTTGCCCACTACAATATTAATCAACATCCGTCAGCACCCCTTGGCAGCACTCCCATGAAAATGTACTGTTGTACATCTTCTTCCCACTCACGCTGCGAAGTACTAACCGCTGTAGGTTCCTGAAAAATCAAACTAGGGGGAACCCCCCTATCCAAACAAAAAATACACCTAATGCACTTTTCATCCCAAGTACATCCATCACACCCCACAGTTCCGTAGTGGGTAGTGTCTCCCGGCTGCCTAATCCATTCCACCTCATTCTCCCCCATGTACGACATACGGGCCCTTAACTGTACCCTCTGCATCATCCAGTTTCCTTCCGGGCCTGGCAGCTCCACCTCCCACTCAGCTGTTACGTAAGCTTTCCAACGTGATGCAGCGACCACCCTCCAGTACGCCCGAGTGGCGCGCTCCACCATCCCCACCGGCAGCCCCCCGTCTCCCTCGGCGAGGCCGCCCACGCACCCCTCCCCGGCCCACGCGAACGGCGCGGGCGGGCTGTCCGGGCCGTCGCGCTCGGCGGCCATCCATGCATCTCGCTCGGAGATGCTCCAAACGCCCTCGCCGCGCCAATTCGCGGCGAAGACGCTCCGCCGGAGCCGATCGCCCAACCGAACGTTGGGGATCGCCGCGACCCAGTAAGCTCGGACGGCAAACAGCTGGCCGTTCCGGTGCCTTACTCGCCACCGAGTCGTGGCATCAAAAGCGGAGTGGATCCAAAAAAGGGGCGTTCCGGGGCCGGAGGCCATGGCCCATGCCTCCGCCCCACCAAGCCCATTGCGGCACGCGAGCACCACTTTGCCCGCTTCGTCCGGGCCGACCAAAGGCTCGCCCGGGCCCCTTTGTCCCTGCGTGCACGGATCCACAAATATCCCCGGAGGGAGAGAAAGCACCGCTCCGCCATGGAGCATGGCGGAACCGGAGGGTCCGCCCACACCGAACGCGAGCACGTTCGACCCGCCTGCGGAACGTGGGGATGCTCCGGCCATGGCGAGGGAGGGCTTCCGACGGTCCCTGCACAGTCGGGGAGGCTGGGGTGTTGCGGCGCGCTGAGCAGACCGGGCAGAGCGGGCGTAGGCGGGGCGCAGGCGCAACCCGCGGGGACCAGATGCAGGGGGGCGCGGTCACGTCCGACATACGGTACATTACACGAAATATCAAAAGGGCGGTCTCCCGTACAGGTGCAAAACCACAAAATACTGTTAGCAGCCGCACCCAACGTCCCATCACGCCTCACTGGACCCCTATACCCTGCCAGTACCTGTCCCATCAAGGTCCTAGGACCTTTTGCAAAAGTTCAGGTCCATTCAAGGACACCCCCTACGGTTCATGGTCTCCCCAAAACGGGTCAGGAATTGGCCCTTTTTCCCTCTGAAAGTCACTCAAAAGGCCCTCACAAACCGGCCAACCTCTCACTCAGGGTCCATCACCACACGCCCTGCACACACCGTGCCTCTTTTTTCCCGGCTAATAGTACTGGACAATCTACCATAATCGCATACTAAACCCAATTCTGTACACCCAAATTCCATCACCGTCAAACTGTACTGTATCCCGTCAGCATGCGGCTCCAGCTGACTAGTTTTCGCCCTTTTCCTTGACCAGTTCACAGCCCAGTCATAGCCGTCCGTGCTGCCCGTAGAGCGCTCTTCAATTAACGTCATTGTTGCTCATTCTGGACGGTTCTGATGAGCGGCATTGCAAAACAGCGAGATGGAGGACATCTCAGCTGTAAATGCATCAATTCGTGTGCACTAGAGAGAAGCTGAGTGTGCATACGTTTGCCTTGATCATTCAGCAGCTGCATGACCGCTAAATGTAACCGTATGTCATGCGGTTCAATGTGATTTCTGCTGAGCACATTGACCTTTCCTTTCTCTACGGTTTTCTCTCGATTACAGTGGTGGCCATTTACTTGAGCAGAATGGACTGTAATCGAACACCGTTAGACGAGTTGTCTTCAGACGAAATGGCCGGCACCCGGCAGAAACGGTGAATATTTCTTTTTGCGATAGTGGACTGTTCTTTTTTGCGACAGTGCCAAACTACTCTTTTTTGCGACAGTGGATTGTTCTTTTTTGCGACAACGAATGTGACTAATGCACAGCTTGGGAAGGCGGCGGGGCCTTCGAACCAGCTCGCCCCCGCCCCCCACCACCCGCCACTTGCCACTGGCCGCTACCAGCCGATGTCGCTGTTGTTCGCTGCCCGAGGGATCGTTGTTCCTCTTGCTCGAACTTCACGAGTCAACGCTGTGCTTGTCTGGGGTCTGGGTGATGCACAGGGCCGGGCGGCGCCAAATGGGCACTAGGTTGCGCCTAGCGTTGAAATGCCGCCAGTGGCAGCCCGCCACAGATCGTGGCTCACAGGGCGTGCCCCCACCCGGCAGTAAAACCTGGTCGTGTGACCAGTCAACGGCGCTGGGCGCCTTTTTGGTCGATGCTTGGACGGCAATGGCGCTGGCAACCAGCGCCATGGCCTCCCCGTTCGGCAGCACGAGCAACGCTCTCCAGACCCAGTTGGCGGCGCCGTCGCCCCGTGTGGCCAATTGCGCACATTTCAAGGGGCTAGCGCGGCAAAAACACAGCTGGGGAGGAAGGGGGGGCTCCAACCACAGCCAATTCGGCCAATCGGCTGCGCCAAAGTGATCGCCGAAAGACAGCGACAGCCCCTCTCCGCAAGGTGGGGACCCTGGGCATCCCCAAACGCTCCCGTTTCGCCTTGTGGTCCCTTCTCCGAACAGACGCGCCTTCAGCGCCGTTGTGAGAGGAGGCCCCGTGGACCGGGCTGGGGTGGTGTGGCAAATCTGATGCCAGCATCTCGCGCATCAATTATCGCCACTGTCGCAAAAAAGAGTAGTTTGGCACTGTCGCAAAAAAGAATAGTCCACTGTCGCAAAAAAAAATAGTAACCGGCAGAAACCCACTAACAGCATAGTTAATTCCAAAAACAAGGAAATGTTTGGCCGCAAGCTCAGCTAGGGAGCGGCCGAATATCCGCATGCGTGTCAGCCGCTGCGCCCACCACGTGTCAGTAGTGGGCCAGGCCGCAGGCACCAAAGTCCCACCTGCCAAAGGCGTCGCGTCCAACACCGTCTTGTCCGCCTGCCGCGAGACCCCTGGAACGCAGCCCCCACCCCCCTCCCCCCAAACCGGAACCAGAACCCGCCGCCGACCAGCCATGGCAACTTTCTCTTGCGGGAGGTCGCCGGCGCTCGTGAAGGCCGCCGCCCCGTGCGCCGCCAGCAAGTTCCCCCCAGCCGCCCCTTCCAGGGATGCCTGCCGTCATCGGTACCTTGGAGACGGGTCCTTGTTGGTCACAGGGGCGCCGCTGCAGGTCAAGGCGCCGCAGAGGTCCTCAGGGAGGAAGGCAGTGATCGTACGGTGAGTTGTTGGCGTCTGGCGAGGGCGCTTTGTCCATTGTGTGGGAGGCGTCGCTTTTCGCAGTTGCTGTGTTGACGGCCGTCTGTCTACTGCCGAGCCGAAGGTTGCGCTTCGTATTTGCTAGGAACTCGTGCCGAAGGGGATTTCTCCTTTGTTTTTTCCGGGACAACGCAAAATTTGTGAATCATCCACTCATTCGTTCGGGCGCCACCACTTGGTCGATCGCCTTGTGAGCTGTTATCGTACTGAACGCAGGGCGGCAGCGGGCGTGGCCACAGAATCTGGTCTCCAGGCGCCGCATGGGGGCAAACTCGTGGACTTGATGCTGCCGGAAGCTGAGAAGGCTCGGGCAGCGGCGGCGTGCTCCAAGACCATGGAACTCAGTGATAGGAATGCCTGCGATGTGGAGCTTCTTGTCGTGGGGTGAGAGAGGATCGCAATGTGCCAGTGGAGGTTTGCCATGCCTTGTGTTTTCTCCATTGCGATGTGCAACAACTTGATTGGAATTGGTGTGGGCATGGAAATAGATTGCAGTGAGGTCGTCCATGGCAGTGGCGTGTTGAAGTTGACATGGGCATGCAGGCTCTTTGATTTATTTTGATTGTAACAGGCACACAAAGTGCAACATCTCGGTTGCAGTCCCGGCAATTGCACTTTATTTCATCCAGTCTGGAAGCCTCCAGAGCATGTGGTTGTACGGATGCGGCAAATGTTGGAATCTGGGGCCCACAGGCTGATGCCTTTCAGCTTTGGTCACCAGGTATTGTTACTGGAACCACCATGGCTATGGTTTTGGCTGTGTTTTCAAATTTTGTGGCGTGCACCAGGGCTTTCTCCCCCTTGGAAGGATTCATGAACGAAGATGAGTACAACTCAGTTGTGGAGACCATGCACACTACTGTAAGTGGTGGAACTGCAGTGTGTGGCTTGGCAATGTTAGCAAATGCCCCATCTGTTACACCTGGTTTGATCGCTGTTCCTTGCAACCTGTGGTTTGTGGGGAGTCTCTGGAACCTGTGGCCTTGATTGCCCATGCTCTTTGCTGTGGAGCCCCTGCATGGACTTGTAAATTAATGTCTGTGGGTTACAATAGTGCAGCACAGTGATTGGGAAATTGTGCTGTCACAACCAGACCCTGTGCAATTTTCAATCGAATCTACAGCCATTTGACTGATTGAATGGCCCCATTCAATCAGGATGGAGTGGTGTTCGGCCTCCCCATTGTGCTGGACACTGTAGATGAAGACACTGCAGTTGGAGACAAGATCTTGCTGCAATACCAAGGTGCAGATCTGGCAATAATGACTGTTGAGAGCAAGTGGACCCCCAACAAGCCCCTGGAGTGCCTGAAGTGCTATGGCACCTCACAGCTTGAACACCCTGCTGTGCAAATGGTGTCCATGGAGAGAGGGAAATATTACATAGGTAAGGTGGCTGCCGGTGCTTGACCCACACTGTATTCGATTGATAGACCTGCACATGAGATTTCCATTGGTACAGCAAGTGGCCTGGATGCTTGACTAGCTATGCCCATACATGTGCTTTGTGGATCCAGGTGGCAAGATCCAGGGTCTCACGCTTCCAAAGCGCGTGTTCCCTTGTGCCACACCAAGGGAAGTTCGAGCCACCCTCCCAGAGGGGAAAGATGTCGTGGCGTTTCAGTGCCGCAACCCAATCCACAGAGCTCACTATGAGCTGTTCACGCGGGCGCTCGGTGCGGACAATGTTGGCAAGGGTGCTGTATGCCTCGTCCATCCAACCTGTGGACCAACCCAGGACGATGACATCCCTGGCATCGTCCGTTATCACACCTACGAAGTGTTGAAGACAGAGACTAACAATCCTGCCCTGCGGTGGGCATATCTGCCATACTCCATGCATATGGCAGGCCCCAGGGAAGCTATCCAGCACATGATGATCAGAAAGAACTACGGTGAGGCTTGCGGGAGTTGGTGCACCTGCAACTCGATTGCATCTTGCATGCGTCGTCTCAGCATGCTTCCCCAGTGCATTGTTGCAAAACCATGTGTAATGGAAGAGCAGCGCTTCATGTCAGGAAGAATGCTGCCCACACTTGACTTGTACAACAAGGCATTCTCTTGTAGATCTGGAGCTGCTCTTTTAGAGCTGGACCTTTGATAGCAACTACATTTTTCTGCGAGCTTCAATGAGAAGTTTCGTTCAGTGTGCTGTACACAGAGCGGAGGTTCTGTCACTGCTTGTTCTCTCAGTTCTTGCTGAAGCACAATCTCGCTGGAAATGCATGGGCAGCACTGTCTGGCAAGAACCCTGCACAAAACGTGCTCAGGCCTTTGGCTATGTTGTGGTGAACACCATGAGCTGGAACTGTGGTGGATGATCTTGTGCAGAGCGGTCACTGTGGATTGGGTATGTGCGATGACTGAACAGGCTGCACGCACTTCATCATCGGGCGTGACATGGCTGGCTCCAAGAGTACTGTCACAGGAGAAGACTTCTATGGTGCATATGAAGCCCAGGACTTTGCAGCCGAGCATGCATCTGAACTGGGCATGAAGACTGTACCATCTCTCAACATTGCATATACAGAAGAGAAGGGATATGTGACTGCTGATGTGGCCGAGAAAGAGGGACTCCACACGGTCAAGCTTTCAGGTGGGGATACACACTGAAGAACCGTGGTGTCAGTCAATACTGTCTTCAATGTCACAAACAAAGCATGGCCGTTAGTGTCTTGGATAGGGTTGTTGTGGGCAAGTTGGTCTGGCAAAACTGTGCACCTGTTGAAGTGGCCTCGCCAGGAATGCACCCCCATGACTCCACGATGCTTGCATTTCAGGTACCCAGTTCCGGAAGATGCTGCGTGCTGGGGAGGATATCCCAGAATGGTTTGCTTTCAAGTCGGTAGTGAAGGTTCTCCGGGAAGAAATGGCGAACCTCAGCTGAGCTCGTCACACAATTTGTTTGAACAGTTGCGGGGATGGGGGTCTGTGGTGGTGGGGTGCGGACAGGTACGGTCTTGGGAGGCTGTGCAGGGAACCTAGTGGATTCGCAATGCTCTTGCATACAACAATTCTTTATTCTTTGATGCCAAGGCAGGAAGACAGAACAGGTGCTTCGTTTCTGTACATTGCAACATTATCTTGATGAAGGACGTGTGGCGCTGCGTTCAAGGACATGGACTCGCAAATATCGGATTGGGTGCAGGATGGTTCAACGCTCCAAAGATCGCCTGTCATTAGGAGAATTGCAGTTGTTGTCATCTGGCTCTGCAAGCGTGGATTTCTTCAGAGCTCTTTCTGCATGAAGGCACTGTATATCCACTGGGCTGGCCCTCCTGAAGAGGAGTGTTTCGGACTCTTCGCCAACAGCAGAGGATGCAGAAGACATTGTGTGGATGGCAACAGGCGCACAACGGAGGATAATGCCAAGAATTTAAGCCCCACAATTTAATCAACTTGCATGCACTCCTTCCATACCTGAACCGAGACCCCATTTTGCGCCACGCACAAAGCTGAGTGTCAAGCTTACCATACTCAGGAATCCAGTGCATGCAAGAGCACCAAGCACACTCTCCACCGTTTCCAGAAATGTTTAGCGCATAGCCTGGCACGTTCCATCACCCCGAACCAAACTATGACTTCCCCGAATCTCGGAGCGAGATTCTCGGTATATTGACCCTCATGGCCATTGACCAATGCTCCTCATCATATCCTCGCGTCAAACACCACAGCCAATCCAGCAAATTGGCGGGCTTTGGCTGTACCTGGCCATTCGACGGCATTGAATCTACGCGTGGCGCTGAGCCCATGCCTGCACTACTCCGCCATCGACACTTGACCTTCACGTACGCGTCGCCCACGCCAGATCTTTCTTCGAGACCCCGCACAGGTTATACCGTCGTCTGAGCCCTAAGAACCATTTCTGCATGATCAAAACGTTTCCCTCGTAGGACTCCACACGTATGATCGACCTGACTGTATCAACGCCCATCCTGGACCTGCTCGCCATCCATCCATCGATAATCCATCCACGCACACTCTGGCACGCTGATCTCTTGCACGCGGCCTCAGAGGTGACAAGGCTGCAGGCGTCCAGGCGCTTCGCCCCACGCAATGACGTGTTCCTGTGGGCGCCTGTACTGAAGCAGCACCAGGGCTGCATGGCATGCATTGCATTCAACAAGGAAGCTGCCGTGTATTCCTCACCTTAGTAAACTTGCACTGGTGTACATTGCGCAACGCACATTGTCTGCAATACTCCAGCAAAACAGCCGCATGGTGCAAAACTCAACGACTGTGCAATTTTCGCTGCCCCAATCAGAGCACTTCAAATGTCTTGCTTGTCTGTTCCCTTGCCTGTTGCCATGACGTGGCACCAGATTCTTGAAGTGCCAAGAACGTGTGCACATTCATATCGGATAACTTGGCGAACTCAGCAGTGAGGAGTCTCGGCGTGTGCGTCAATGAAAAGCGTGAACAGAAAACACAAAAGGGAGGCAAAAGCATGCTAGTTCTTCAAACAACGTTTCACAACACAGACAACGAAAGCCCAGAACACCAGCCGCGCTGCACAATTGAGTCACTGTATGCATGTGGTGGCACACTTTCTGGGCTTCTTTGGCACTCAAGTCTTCAGCCTCACGGACTTCGAGTGCCTGTGCCCAATTCCCATTCGCGATTAACGGCCATACTCAACCCCGGAGCCCCCAAATCCTCTTGATACCATCATATCTCATTTCTTCGTTCTGCGGGAATTCAGAGCAAAGTTCCCCATTTCCTTCGCTTTTCCCAGATTTGACGCCTCTACGTGTTCCTCACTGCGGTCTTCAGCACTCGATGCAGCTGTCCTGTCCACAGTCCAAGCTACATGAAGCATCTACGTGGCCAGAGCCGTACATTCTCTTGGTGCGTTGTCACCGCCTATTCCACCATCGCTCCGGCGGCATCCAAAACACCCAGTTCGTCGGCCATGACGTGTGCAAAGATCCAGATGCATACCAACACGCATGAGCGGCCAGAAAAAATGCCAGGCACCGAGCTTTTTCGACTCCAACAACCCCAGCATGGCCCGCGCGACTGCCCCACTGAACATCTCTTGCCCTTCAGCGCACCAGCGAAGATGACTCGTCGCTAAGCAGGCGGCGTCAAGAGGCTTTTCGCCCCTAAATGCGGTGTCATGTAGCCCGGCCTGTGGCCTGCCGCCGTCGCCCCCAGGCCATCCCCCCACCGACACGGGTGGGGCCTGCCGTCGGTTCCCGCTCCCGGCAGCCGCCCTCGGCCCGATGAACCGCCTGGCTTCCGTCTTCCGCCAGGGGTTGGCCCAGGCGGCCTGCGTGGCGGAGGATTCCAGCTCAAGACAGGTGGGAAGGCTGGGGGGGGGGTTGCCTGATTCCGACGCCGCCCAGTCCGTACTCAAGACTCAGGAGACGGCCACGGGTCGGAGAAGGGCTGCCGAAAGGCGGTCGCCGTTCGGCTGGTTGTCTGCAGGTCGTGGTTGTGCGCTGATGACCGGAGTGCGCGCAGAGGCTTGGACGACTGATGGGGTCGTTGTTGGGTGACCGCGCGTCGCCGTTCGGAAGCTCGGCGCCGTGCGGAGCGGATGTGGCCGTGGCGGCGGAGGACTTGGGGCACGCGACAGGCCTGGAGAGGTGCGGATTGGCCCGAAGTCGGCCGTTGGCCGCTCGTGACGGAGATGAAGCCTGGTGGACTCTGGCGCTTCCCCATGCAATGACGGGACGTGATTTGCGCAGCTGCTGTGTGTGTGCTCAGGATCGAGTTGGAGGCCGAGGCAAAGGGTGCTAGTTTATTCGAGGAGGAGTGGTGCGGCTGATCTGTCGGCGACGACAGCAGATTCGGTCGATCTGACCTGCTGCCTTCGCTGGTTGCTGATGCGAGAGAATGCATGCTGCCCGAAAGCACTGTCTGCTATCGACTTTGGATCATCCTTTCAGCTGCCAGCTGCTAGAGAAGCGGCGGCAGCGCCTTCATCATTCTGTGACATGTTAAGATGGCTTGGCTCCTATTGTGCGTTCGCCGTGTACCCTTGTGTTCTGCAGCGCTTCACCGTCGAACTTATTGTACGAATGTTCCAAGCGCATCTCGGGGCAAACGCCCGAATGACACCATTGTTTGCGTTGGAACAAATAGCAGGTCACATCTGGATGACAGTGCTGCATCTCTCTGTCTTGTATTCATTGAAATGCCCAGTGACTGAAGTTCCGGACTGTTTTCTGCCAGGTTGAGTGCCCCATTTGGCACTATAGACAATCCCGTCCAGGTCACATCCTTCAACACGGAGCGCATAGTCGGGGTGCCAGACCCTGACGATGATTCCATCGTTGTCTGGGGAATTGTCAAGGAGAATGAGCCACCCAAACAGCTGGTCGAGAATGGAGAATATTTTATCCTTAAGAAGGTGGAAGCGGCCGCTTGGAACAAGGATCACTGACCCTGGCTATTACCATGTGGGCCATTCCTGCCATGCATTGAATGCTAGAAGGGGCACAATCGAAGGCTGAATGGGAATGATGGCTGGTCTGTTGCTAGCCACACTCAGCATTTAAAGTGTCGGCGCAGGGCACATATGTTTAGACAAAGCACATGAATCGATGTGCAGACGAATTCAAAGGGACGCACTAATAGTGCCTGTGGCTGGAAATGAATGGTAAACTTTTGCATCCTTGCAGTTGCCGGCCTTGTCTTTTGGTGGTGCGGTATGAGGTGGGGCTGCCTACAGAAGCATGCAGCTGCCACAGCAGGGGCCATGCATGCTTGCAAATTGCGGCCAAGGGGTTTTCATTTCCTACACCAAGCACCTGGAGTGCTTCTTTCCAGACATCAAGCAACTTGCGCAGTTGGTGGTCCAGTTTTGTTTTGCAACCAGCTGAGGTCGACGACGTCAGAGTTTGTGGCTCTTAGCTCTAGCTCAATCTCTATCTGTCCTTGTCCTTGAGATTGCCCACTCGGCAAACGACTTGGTGCTGTAAGCGCAGTGTTGCCAGTTGTGATACACATGCTTGCCTGTCGGTTCTGTGCCAGCTATCGATCGGTTTGCATATCAAGACCCAGACTAGATCAGAGTGGTCGCTCATGGGCTTGCCATTGGAAGAGGGTTGATTCTAAACTTTCTCCCAATTCGGCATGTTCCATTTGCAGTCACCTTTGGAGCATACATGAGTTAACTAATGGTTGGTAAGCAAGTGGAGACAATTTTTGGGGTGACTCGTGTGCTGAACTGTGTCCCGTGCATCATATGGTGCGCTCAAAACTGCCCTCTTCAAATCTGCCTACGTGAAAGCAATACCGCATTGGAAGATCGTGTCCAGTCTGAGTAATGGCTGCTTCACCAGTCAGCCACGCCCACAGCTTCGGACCCCTGCTATTTGAAGGCTCATATATCACCACATGCACGGCGTTGTTCAGGGTCGTCGTCGCCTTGTGCGGCTAGTGGTCATTGCAGCAGACTGTTACGTTGTTGCTGCACAGGTCCGCTACTTCCAATTTTCAGCTCAAGGCTCTTCTGAGGTGATGTCAGTGATTTTGACAGTGAGTTTGACCTTCAGTCCGGCTGTGTCTTGTGTGGTGTTTGTGTCGGTGACTCCAGACACACGTAGCAAGCTGCCACAGCCAGACAATTTGCAGCTGGGTCTGTAGATAATGCCGATTTGTTGTGAAACTTAATGTCGCAACACCATCTTTGCATCAGCATCCACTCCCCATTTCCCAACTTTCAATCACATGGGCTCCCTGCCGTAATGACTCAGACAAATAGTATACTTTGGGCACGGCATGGCACACGGCACTCCAGCGGCTTGATGGGAGCTCAACCCAATCTCATTCCCGAATTGCTCTGGCAGCAACAAAGTACGTATTCATGAACACATCCATTAATAGTATCCACACCTGTCCCAGGGGGGACAGGCTACGTCTGCATCTGTGACGACACCAACAGTAAGTTTCCTGCCGTAGAATATTCAGCCCTTCCGCATCAGAAAATTCTGTCTTTATGCTTTTTGCTCTGCATTCTGCTTTTCAGAGAGTTATTTTTATTTGTTTTGCATTGCTTCGCAAAACAAAATGGGGGAGCTTGCATTATTGTGTACTATATTTTCTCTGCAAAAATGGCCAAGTATTACGTTACTGTGCAGAAGTATTGAATATTTTACTGTACGTTGATGAAGACTGTGAGGGGGATATTTAACTTGGTGAATAGTTTTTGGTGAAAAGGGAATGGAGAGAGTCTTACGTACAGGTTTGGAATCCATTTTGTAGCAACATCTTTGGCTGTCTATTCCTCGCGCCCAGGGAGCTTGTCGCGCGGACATCACAATATTTATGACCTGCTGTTAGCATCAACCTTGTAGTACTGGCCCTGTGGTGCTGCCATGATGAGGTTTGATGGGCTGCTGGTTAGCGCTTGTTCTCACGCCTTAAATCTTTCCGCCTACTCTAGCTGGTGGGGCAAAGCGCTATTCTGTTGTTGATCACGTGCAGGCTGCTGGGAAGTTTCTGAGGGACCTTGGATGGTGTTGTAAGTGCTGTGAATAGGACCGTGAGTTATCCAATGTAGCAAAGTTGCTGAATTTAGACATTTCATGCCAATATTTTTGGTCTGGGTAGTCTACTCTCTGCTCTTCTATGTCATTATTCCCATTCTGAGGCTTAATTTTCCCAAGAATTCCCCACGCGCTTGTTGGGTCAGTGGCCCAATGCACGGTAGTATCCATGAGCCAACATTTGCATCCATCTCTTCATCCTGCCCCTTTTGGGAATCCCTGTTTACACCACTCATGCTGAGTTATTGCTGTATGTTACCGTTGGTGATATTAGCAACATGAGGACTGCATGTTCACAACGAGTGCTGCTTCATCACCAACACCGGTAAGGCAACACTCCCCACACGGCCCATGAGACAAATGAAAGCGCCATGCGCCATGCCAGCGCAGCTCAGTGTGCCAATAGCTGCGGGATACTGTGGGTGCCTGGTATCATCCACGAGGCGCAAGGTCGGCGCTCAGCCACATTGCAGGCAGTGCGGTAGATGCGGATGCATATAATCACTTGGGGCTTGTGTCCTTGTCAGGCTCTTGTTCTGCAGTATCTCCGTCCAGGTTGTTATGTGCTGAGCCGTAAGACATGCACCCGGGCTGCCGAAAGGAAGGCTTTGCCGTGCAACGAGGACACTGATCTCATTGGCCATGAACACATTACGAGGCAGCCGACGCTGATGGCCCGAGGCCGCACGATGGGCACCATTCCGCTTGCAGGGGAATTTGGCTGATGTTACTATGGCTGTGGGCCAGCAACGATGACACAGACCGTATCCAGTTTCCGCATCACGGTGGGAGAAAGCAATGTAGAAGCTTCCGGCGGAGTCCATTGAAACATGGAAAGCGAGGGATAAAAGACTGTCTCCTGTGGGTTGCCTTCTGTGCCACGTCAGTCGTGACACCAATTTCTTGTAGCCCATGGTCCGTCGAACATGGCAGCAATTAGGGATCCATGGTCGGTGCCTCTTGAAGAGCGATGGGCTGCGTTGATTTGGGTCCTGATCATATGACCGATGGTCTGGACGTGCGTTCAACTGGGCTTGAACGGAACCGCCGTGAAGGTATCATTCCATCGCTTATATGCTATGTGGTAATCGAATTCGCGGATGAGCATCTCGATTCCCTGCAGAAAAATGCAATGCGCTGCTGAATTTGCATATTTTCTCATTAAATAGCATTTGTGATTCATTGCCTGCTCATTTTGCAGCGAGCTGCAACCATACAGCGTACGTTGAGGCGCGTGATCAAGTAGGTATCATGAGAAAGCACCGCGGTGATGGTATCCATGGTTGTTGTCGGGCACTTGCTCCCAAATGGAGCTCGACTTTCGCATGGCACACCAATAGACCCCGGACAAATTGCCTTCCATTGGCGTTTGGGGTTGGAGCAAAGGCGTACAAAATTTCTTGGATGTTTCGGGAAGAATCTGCCACAGCGACGAACAGGCGTGTATTTCGGTCGTTGCCCAAGAACACCCTTGTTCACAAACCATGTAGGAAAAGGAGTCACAAACGAGTACAGTAAAACACTGAACCTTGCACAACTTTCTGCCGAGGCAGGCGCTTCAATCCAGTCGCTGGACTACAGAATTTGCGACAATTACCTTGGAATGAAAATCTTTCGCCTTGTTGTACGTCCTCTGAATTTGTTCCAGCAGACGCTTGTACTGTTGCTCGAAAGCCCCAGAATCCTGGTCCCTCTCAAAGCCCTCCTGCGCCACCGTACACCACCTCAGCGGACTTTTTGCGGCTTTTCGCAAGCTGCGAGGGGACGACAGATAAGAGTCAACAAGGCGCCAGCTTGTGATGGCGTGCCCAGACTGCTGGAGCTCTGGGTGGGCGACCAGCTGGTGTTCGTTCCAAGCACAGAACAATGCAGCCTGCTTACAATCCATGCTTTGTCTTCTGCCACTTGCTTTTCTATTTCCCTTTTCTTCTTGTTGAGCTCCTGCAGATAGTTCTCAAACTCTTTCTTTCCCTCCTTGTCCAGTTTGATTTCTGGCATCACAAGTGCACTGTACATTGCCGTCATTGCGTGCACCTTGATACAGGAAGATGGGAATGTTCCCTTTCGGCGGCTGCGAGGAATGCATGGACAATCGTCTTGGTGCGTATATTGCATCAACATATTGCGTCCTTGGGAGCCCACCAAAATCCAAGATTCCACGCTACCGCAACGTCAGAACAATTCAGTTTAAGCTGAATTCACCTCGCCGGAATCGCCGCTCTGCTGATTCACTGTTGCCGACTGTGCATGTGAGAGATTGAGAAATGTTTGGAGGATGTTTGTTTCTAATGCTGCAGCGCCTTGAGATTCGCATTGAAATTTTCAAGGGCGTTCTTTCCTTGTGAAAGTCAAAGCGCTTACAATTGCCTCCTTGTTTCATCCGCTGTCCGCGAAGCCATTGCATTGTCATTGGCACTCTCTCGTGGGAAAATGGGAATTGGTCGATTCTGAAGCTTGCTGGATTGTAGTACTGTGGATTTCCGTGAGCAAATCATGGAGGCTGGTTCCTCCGACAAAATAAGGAGTGCACGGCAATCTCATTGCCCCGATATGCAATACCTCTTGAGCTCGTCAATCCAACATGTTCGATTAGTTGAGATATTCCCAGGGATCCAACTTGCTGCTTCCAGTCAACGGCCATCCCTGACCATTTTCCAAGCTCTGCAGTGCCTTCCGGAGCTGCTCGACCGTGCCGGCGATGTTTCTGGAGTTCTTGTGGAGCTTCTCGACGTTGCGTTCGCTCGTCGCCGGAATGGATTGCCTTGCTTCGGATTTACCCATCGTTGAGAGAGCAAAGGCTTTGAATAAGCCGGGCAGTTTGACGTTGCGAGTCCACCAGCAGCACTCCTCGTGTCTTGTAGCTGAGCAGCTCTTTCGAGAACTTTGATGGCATTGGGGTGACGTCAGCAGTTGGCAACAATGTGTATAAGGCATATCACCAAAGCCTTGGATCATTCTGGAGGCGATGATATTGTATTTTCATGCTCGCCGAAGCAGACTGTGAACGAAAGGCCAGCGAGATACCCAATCGCTGGGGCCAATGAGTGGTACAGCTGCATCGCTCATCAAACACTAAAATGCACACAACTGCGCATAGAATAAACTGTGCTGGAGGGGAGAGAGTAGAGCAGAGTAGTGTGTCTTCAATTTTGCATCTTCAGCTCCCAGCAGCAGCAGCAACAACAAAATCCGTCGAATACATTTGCCAAGGGGAAAATGACAAAAAGCGATCCTCAGTGAGATATCTTGACAAAAGGGGGTCCTGTGCAGGGGTGCATGTGACAAAAGGGGGTTCCTATGACCGGCCCTGTACATTAGACGTGCTGCCAGACCGGCGCCAGACCGGACCATGGTCCTGCTAGGGGTGAACCCTCTGGGAGGGCGCCATGGCGATCGGGGTGTGAAGGGGAGTCGCGGCAATCGGAGCTGCAAGGGAGACCAAGCAGCAATCCAAGTTGATGGAGAGATCACACAGCGATCGGAGAAGCGGGGGAGACCAAGCGGCAATTGGGGAGTGCAAGCAACGGCCGGAGCTGCGGTGAGAGCCAGGGGGGATCGGAGCTACCTGGTAGATGATGTGGCGATCGGAGCTCCGGGTGGGAGTCGCAGAGATTTGAATTGTGGCAGAGAGCATGCGACAAAGACAAGTGCAGCCATTACAAAGCAAAGCGAGGGGTAAAGGCTAAGGTAAACAGTAAAGGCCAAGAATGATTTGGTGATTGGTCAGATGGCTGAAGATCCTCTTGCCATGGCAGAGCCTTTCTCGGTCACTGGCATTGCCTTCACTTTATGTGCTCCCAATGCGGCCGTAGTCCACAAGCCGCTTTCAATGGACAACAACTCTGGCAAATAGTGTGATTGCAAGTGCGAACCGAGTTGTGTGGGACAGTTATGTGGGATTCGGGGATGCCTATTGACAACATGTGAAAATGTTTGTGTCATCCGTCCTAATGCTGGCTGACAATGCCTTCATTTTATGTGCTCCTAGTGAGGTGGCAGTCCACAAACCACTTCCAATGAGCAAAGAACTGTGGCAAACCATGTGATTGTGAGTGCGAACCAGGTTGTGTGAGATGGTTATGGTGGATGCAGCGATGGCTGTTGTCGATATGTGCGAATGTTTGTGGCATCCTTGCTGATGTTGGCTGACAATTTCTTCTTTTTACATGCTTCTGCTGCGGTGACAGTCCATAGGCTAACTTCAGTGAGTAAAAAACTGCGGCAAACCACGTGATTGTGAGTGCGAGCCGAGTTGCGTGGGACGGTTATGTAGGATCCGGGGATGGCTGCTGGTGATCTGTGAGAATGTTTGTGGCATCCTTACAGATATTGGCTGACAATGCCTTTACTATAGAAAAACTTATAACACTGCTTTGTTTTGTACAATTTTGCAGGATCTCTGGCTAAGGGTTACTAATTTTCTCAAGGTCCTGTGGTGGAAGTTGTGTGTTTTTGCTTGGGGTTTATACACTGATTGAAATTCAACCACCACTACTGAGGGCCGGTGACAGCTGTGAGCAAGCAGCTGCGGTGTAAGATTTAGAACCCAGGTTATAAGAATCCTAGCATTAAATATCCAAGCTATCGGAGTCCTTGCTATGCCTTATTCCTGGAAATATTCATTTGCACATTTGCTTTTTGTGGCACTGATTTTGAGTTGCACAACCCAATCTGTACCTTGCTGCAAGGCAAGAATCTTCGCCCATAGGACTACACACCTTTTTGACCCTGCGATATTTATTTGCACAACCCTGCACTCATTTTGTGAGGTACAACTCAACATCGACACAATCCCTCTGTCCAGCACCTGTGCAAACATGTAGGCAATTGCAAG
>CAJHUC010001511.1:0-59495 GCA_905146915.1 Ostreobium quekettii
TATATCTCCAATCCGTCGAGTTCGCACTCGAACACGCGATGCCAACAAGGGAATACAATCCCTGGCCCCTGTTCTCCAGGCTGTGGAATCCCCCCGCCCTCGCGCCCACTCCTAACAGAAACTTCACCACCTCGATGTTGCCGTCAAAAACGGCATTGGAGAGGGGCCGCGCCAGGCCTCGGTGGCCCGGGGCGCCCTCGCTGGGATCGGCCCCGGCGTCCAGCAGCAGCCGGAGCACTTCAACGTGCCCCGCTGCCGCAGCCCTGGAGAAGGGTTCCGCCAGCGGTCTCGCCACGATTTCAGCTCCAGCGCTGAGGGCCGCCTTTACTGCCTCCACGTCTCCTTCCGGCGCGGCGCTGTACAACTGCGGCGGGATGGGACATGGACTTGAGCATCTGTACGATGTCGGCTGGCGAATTTCTGCCACACTTTCGCCCCCTCCTCCCCTCTTTCTACTGTGGGTGACATTTTAAATCTACTTGTTTTCCACTCTTGGCTTTTCTACCGCCTATTAGGAGGCACCCTGAACAAATGCACTGTGCGGCGCTGTTCCACGAATTTGTCTTTTGAGAATGTTGGGGGGGAGGGGGGGTAGTGGGGCGACATATGGACGGCCTAGAACGTGGCCATGATACGTTCTGTTAGGTTACGTATTGCAGGTATAGCACGGACGGTGACATGCACATCTTCTTCATAACACCAGATGTAGGAAATCTTCTTCTTCTTCTCGTCTCTTCCCCGTTCCTACTTCCTCTGTCCGGAATTAAAAATGAAGGCGTTTCATTTCTTTGTGCAACGGCACACTGGCATGCGTGGTATTGATCCTTCCTAACACGTTCTCAGGTATCCTGAGACCCTCCCTGCTGTCGCTGCCTGCACTGGAGACTATCTATTCCGTCAGGGCTTACAAGCAATGGCATGCCTGGAGATCATTGTCTCTAGCCAACTGCCACTTTCAAATTCACTTCCATGTCGCGGAAAACTGAGGTAAAGGCGACGCCGCAGGGAAGTGGCGAACTTGCAGTGGGAACCATCTCACTTCGAAAATACTCCTGCTCAAGGTTTGAGCATTTGCGGCAGCCTCAAGTGCAGCAGTTGCACTTTGCGCTTGACAGTACATTGCAATATTGGATTACCCAGAAGGGTGCTTTAGCTGGTGGTAACGACTCCCTGTGGCATGGTAATGAGAGTTACCTCAAACACACCTGTGCGGTCCTCTCGGGTCTTTAGGCACATAGTCTGCTGAATCTCATACAATTTCCTAGTATTTACCGCCTCCTGCACCGGTGCCCGCATGTCGGACATGGTACACTAGGGAAGAGGAGCCAAATGACACGTGTAAAACTTTTGCGGGTTTGTGTTTTTTTGTGTTCTTAGCGTGCAGAACTTTGATGAAATGTGTTTTATATGTGTTCGAAAACGTGTTATTTGGTCCTTTTTCTGCTAGTGGTAAGGACGGTGGCTGTGGTGGGCCACCTAGCTTGCGGCCTCCTCAGGCCTACCAAAGGAGATGCAGCGCGGGTGCTGGCGGGGCTACAGCACCCACGGGAGGAGGTGAGGATATTACTCGTTTGCTTTTGGATTCGCATGATGACTTGTGGGTTAGATCTGCGGCGGGGCCCGTGGGCTCCAGAGGGGCGGTTCGTGGCACCCAATTTCTCTCCACGGGACTTGCTTGTTTCTGAACTGGGGCACATGGCCAAGGAAGCCGCTCTCCTTGAGGGCGTTTTGGATGAGGCACCAGCGATTGAGCGGCTTTGCTTATGGCCATTCGAGCCGTGGGCGGAGAGGCTGCTGGTGGATGTTGTCATGCCGCCTACACATGAGGCTGCGGCCGCTCTGTTGCCCCACGAGCGTGGCATAGCTAGGGACGAGGTGTTGTGGGCATTTTCGGATGTCTCCATGAAGGACTGTGGTGCTGGGGCTACAGCTCTGGACATTCGGAAACCGGGATGCTTTCTTCAGCGTTTCCCAAAGATCAGCGGGCTTGCACACTCGGTTAGAGTTAGAGGCGATCCGCCTAGGCGCTGTGTTGGTTGGCATTCTAATTAGGAGCCGGAGATCAGCGGTGGAGGCTCATTTTGTCACTGACTCAAAGCAGCCATTTGGCGTTGGTTGGTGGGATGAACTGCACTTTGACAGTGGTGGAGGCACGGCGCCTCCTCCTGGAGATTATCGCCGCTGGATGCCGTATCCATTTACAGTGGGTGCCCGGCCATGCCGATGAGGTGGAAAACGAAGCAGCAGATGGTCTGGCGACTACAGCCGGTGAAGGGATGGGAGCTTCTGACACTGAAACTCCAAGGATAACTCATTGTGCCTAGGCTATCAAGTGGCGCGTGACCAAGTACTGCAATGCACAGGATAATCATGATTGGCAATGGGCGGCAATGCTGCATTGTGCCTTGGCTGTCAATTGGACGTTCACACCTTCCCTTGATTGGGCAAATCCCTTTCCACGTGCAGAAGTCCCTTTTTGGTCAATTTTTGGCTGATGCATTGCCATATCGGTTTTTTCTTTTTCGTGGCAGGCTGTTTGATTCACCAGCTTGCCGTATGTGTGGGTTTTGGCGGGAGGACCGCGCACATATTCTCTTGCATTTTCCAGCTTTCCCAAATGCCCGTTTCGCATGCCATGAATCTGCGAGGCGTTTGGTAGATGCAACAGTTCCGTGGGACATTTCTTAATTAGTTCCACAGGGCCTTGGAATCTTGGCGCGCTTTCTTACATATGTGCGATGTGCTTGGGCTCACGTGGGACATGGGAATTGAAGGTTGGGATTGATTTTTCTTCACTACATACACTGGACATCATCCATGGGGATTTCATTATTCATACCAGATCACTACATTTCATGGGACAATAGGGTGTGGCAACATGGGACCATGAATAATCGATTCCGAACACACTATCTGCTTGGTTTTCATGCCCATCATCGCCTACCAGGTGCACGGACTGTGTTTTGTCATTTTGGGACAAATGATGATTTCGCGGTACGTGAATATTGTTGTGACGCTTCCATCCAAAAATTGTCCAAAATTCCAATAGGTGTGTGCACAAACATTTCTTGGTTGCGGCAATATATGAAGATACTACAGACAAGTTGGTTGAGCGTGAAGTGAAGCAATCACACCAGGCAGGGGCCCTCACCTGTTCAGCTATTTTTCTCTTTTCCGGCTCAAGCGCCTCCTGCGACGGGCGATCCAAACGGGCTCAAAAATGCAAATGTTTTTTTATTTCAGATTGACACTCCAATTGATGTCAAATCTATTGATTTCATCCTTGTTTAATGTTAGAACTTGGAACGCAAATTTGTAACACTGATCTATAGATCTAAATACATAGGGCAACGTTGCCGCAATGAGGACGTGCACTTGAAAATCACGCTTTCCCCCAGCGCGTGACTGCCTTTCATCCTGGCTTCGGTGGCAATGTAAAATGATTTCAATAACGGTCTGGCCAGCTCTTTGTTTGGCCAGGTCCACACTCTTTTCATGCAAGATGCATTAATCCTTCATTGCCGCCAATAGAAGCGAGCAGCCAGAGCAACTGCAGACGGACAATATTGCGCTTCCTTTGCGCCCGAAATACAATGGTAGACATGTGCACAGCATCAGAGTTCCATTGTCTTCATAAGCGCAGTTGTAAACTCCAAACTCAAATTCATCCTTTTCCAATATCATCCACACTTGTGCTGAAGCATTCAATATGCGATGTTGTACACTCTGACCAAGTGCTAACAGCAAATCAACGGACATATTCAAGCTATGGGAGATCCAAAAAGATGGTGCATAACAATCAAAAAAAGACGACCCGCATTGCAGTTTTCAGCCAGCAAGGGATCAAAGTTGACTTTCAAAAGATGGGAGCACAAGTCAGAAAGTTGCATTAGCACAATTATGTCAAATTCATTGGAAATTGCAAACATAAAGCCACACGACATTAGCGAAAACCATTTGCATTGGATTATCATATTTATGAAGTATGTCGCGCATCGTCTTGGCAAAGCAAATTATGTGTTTCTGCAGTATCCGCTGGATGTGTTTGCCTTTATAAATCGGTGCAGCTGCCCCAAGGATCTCAATTTCGGCAGACGTCGTTTCATTGCAGCGTTGCAGAGTAATCACTTTGCTGAAGCCAGGGCCTCCGCCCTCGCATCGTGCTGACCCTTTTCTGGAACGGGTGGCGCAGATGGCGCCGGCCACCCTCCTCCCCCCCTCCCTTGCCCCACTGCGAAAAATCCTCCCGACGCTTACGCCGACCGCCACACCACCATCACACCACCAACTACCCCTCTCTGAGGCATCGACATAGTTTGGCACGCACTCCTTTCTGCGCTGAAGTAATTTTGATGAAATGTGCCACATTTCCTGCCTGAGCTCATCGTCTGGGCAATTCCGCCCATTCCAGTTGCCGCCTCACTCATTCCTCGTGCCCATTAACGGCTACAGTAAATCCGCCTTTTGCCGACACAAGCAACCGACAGGTTTCAAATCTGTCGATTGTTCGTGCCGGCAATTTTAAGGACTTGCGCTTTGCCATTCCCATTTGCTTGCACATGCCTCTGCACTGGCATCAGAGATCCCCACCTGTGTAGTTTCTGCCATCCAATCGAGGTAATCGAAAAGCCTCGTGAATGCCCGCGGCTGGGATGCTTTCACGCAGTCCTCTACATATGTCGCCATTCCCAGAACCCGGTCGACGCGCCGCGCCTCGCCGTCCGCGCAGCTGATTAAGGCACCGCCAGTGTCCTCTGGAACATCGAACAAACTGTTGGATTCTGCCACTGTGTCAAAATGCAAGAACAAGCAAGAACAACGGCGTTCCCTCCAACCGCTCCATCAATAAAAAAACACCGTTCAAATCGATGACACATTTCAGTGGCATTTCGAAAGGTCGCTTCAGTGTGTCACCAGTTTCAGGCGCTGCGCAGCAGAGCGGCAATTCTCGCTCTGTGCGCGAAGGGAAACCGTGGTAGCCGCGCCTTCATATATTTTATAAAGTATATAGTTCTCAGTAATTATCATTCTCTTTTACGGCATTTCTCATTGATAATATATGTTCTTCTCAGCGATTCTATGTACTTCTCAGTACGCTTCTCTGAAGTACTAGGTAATGAATTGCGTCGTGCAATTCAGTCAAGCTTTTGAGATGCAAGCCAATTGCCCACGCGCCGCCGCTGCCCTCACCATCGCAGGTGTTGTTCCCCGCAACGCACATCATAGAAAACTGGGTGGCATCCCCCCAGCGCTCGCCGCCAGTGCCGCGGCACGTCTCTCTGTCAACAGCCTCGGCCGCCGACGTCAACCGCCCTGACATCCCGCCACCAGATGCGCTGTACGATCGAGATGAATATCTGGAGATGAAAGTGTAATACAGTTCGGCTCCAGTGTCGTCACGGTATCTATTGGGCAACGCCACGGGCGCTTCAGACATCGATGTGCTGTGTGTGAGGCGCATCAAGGCGATATCGTTGCCTTCCCAGGGACGGCCCGTCCATTCATGGTGCAGCACGGTGTGATCTGTCCGCATTATCTGGGTGTGCGCAGAATCAGCGGCTGTCAGGCGTCCGTCATGCAGAAATGGTAGGACTGTGCATAAGAGCGCCAAAATATTCCTTATATGTGGCGACAGTTTAACTGACTGAAACCAAATATTACTGGGTATTCCATGCAGAATTGAAAACAATGACTCACAACATGCATGCGTAAGTAGATTTAGATATTGCATTTCGTAAGCCATGAGAAATGCGCTTGCCAGAGGCAGGACCTTGAGTTGTCGTTGCATTATTAAAGAGGCTGTTCTCAAATTTCCGGAGATAATATTCAGGGTTCATAATACCCAACAGACATTGACTGGGTCCCATATTAAACGTCTTCTATGTGCTTGGTGCATCATTTTTCCATTGTATAGATTCCAATTTTCAATTAAGTAACATACAGAATGTGCTTGAGAGTTTGGTGTACGCTGTCATAAAATAAATCCATCAGTCAGTTATTGCAGATTTGGCACCATTTTGTAGCATGAGTCCTCTGCCTAGTAACCTCCAACTTTTCGATCAAATGCGACGAAATTTTATTTTTCATCCCAACTCTCAAAGAGCTCCGGTCTCGCTTTTGTTCAAAAAAAAGCAGAAAAAATTGACATTAAAGATTTTGGAAACCAGCTTTCCGATTTCGCCTCCCTTTGAAATTTCGAGACCGTGCTTTTAACGAACTCTTTCTTTCAAATAGGGGATCTTAATATGAGATAGAGGAGTAATTGATGTCCCGGACGCATTCTTCGTCCACTTGCCTTGGCAGGCTTTGTGTAGCAGGCTCCTAGCAAAATGACTGGATTGGCATCAGAGTCTCCAGAACTCCACAGTGCCTCCAAGCAATGCGCCGATGTGATGACCCATCGCTTGTTCACGAGCACCCCGCTGCACCCGTGCATGAGGTACGGACGTTGTCGTTGCACGGACACCACGTAAGGAAAGCTCCCGCATTCCCACGGATCGGGAGCTCCCTCACCGACGAAAATCTGCGGTGGAACCTGGTGCGTTCAAACAAATTGCCTCAACGCGATACTTGTCCAAGGACTACTTGTGCATCCAGTGCTACGCAACTTTATCGTCTTCTTGCAACTTTGTCCTTTAGAACAGACACACAAATGGCGCTGATGCTTGAGCACCTGTCCTGCAGGATTTCCTTATGGGAAAAGATTCTCGACACCGCACCCCTTCATGGGTGTAATTCACTCACAAAGCCATTCGCATTGGCACTGCGAGAGTGCATAACGCAACGCTCAGACGAGGTTGTCCTGGCGCAGGCAGTGCCAGTTGTTTTCAGCACAACTACATGCACTGCGGAGACCTGCTCTTTGCGTTGGGAACACAGTCTTGCGTTCACCCGCCCTGGGCTTTGACACCCTGCTTGGATCCGACTCGCCATTGCAAATTTGAACATGCGCGTGCCGTTGCAAGCATCCGTTGAGAGTCCAGCCACAGATCAATGGATACCATCATTCAAACAGAGAGAAAGTCCTGCTGCTCGCCTTTGTGCATTCGGAGTGACAGAACAGTTGATGCAACAGGCAGACTGCCAACACAGCCAACCTCAGGCGACAGCACGGCAGTCTCATCGGCATTGCAGAGTTGTCCTGGCTGTTGGGCCACGGATGTTAATCCCAGCTCACTCGCAAATCTGTTCAAGATCGACAACCAAGATATTCAGGTAATTCCTGATTAGCTGCATTCACCAAAATAGGACAACTCATGGCTCTTTTGCCTTGAAGAATAGGTTGGATCCTGTTCACATTAATGTGGGAATATTCCCAAGTGTTCGTCCTTGAAACGTTCAACTAATTGCCCTATCGAAGCTTCCTTAGACATGCGGCGTACAGCAAAGGGAAAGGAAAGAGAATCGACATGCAGCCTGTGGCACTGCGGCACTGCGGCACTGCGGCACTGCGGCACTGCGGCACTGCGGGACTGCGGCACTGCGGCACTGCGGGACTTGGCAAGTTGGGAATGGTTGCGGTCTGCTGTCCCTGTCCTCCACATCCAACATGGCGATGATCGCGGCATGCCACTTCATGCTGTTTGGAATTTTCCATGATCATCATCATCAAAATCCATGGATTGCATTTGTCACAAAATGACAAAACACCTGTTATTTTCCATGATGCGAGTGCAAGAAAGCTGGGTTGTTCCGAAAATTGCCTCGCCGCTCAGCGAATGCGCGGCTCCGTACAGCACTGTCAAACGCGCTGCCTTGCCGCCGGTTTCCGCATGGGAGCGGCGAGCGGTGGGGACCGGAAGTGCGCGAACGAGGATCGATGCGCGCATGTCGCCCGCCGCGGGCGGTCGCAGAATTTCAAAGAAATAACAGACCCCTGGTGATCCTGGCGCCATACCAGCGGGGAATGGCGCGATGCCCTTCCTTCCGAATCGCGCAAAGCAACACCGTGCTGCGCGAAGGGTGCGCCTTTCAGAGCTGTGCTGGAACCGCGTCAGGTCCGCTGGATCTGCGAACGGCACCCATGCGTCCAGACACCACGCCCTGAGCTCGACGGCGGCTTGGCCAATCCAATGCCAAGGCTTGTTCAGTCGACACGCATCCACGCGGCGAGCGGGCGGACGCCCCCGCAAACTTGCGCTTCATCGTGCGCCTCGCAACCGGCCGGCGGCTCTGCGGCAGCTTCAGAAAAGGCCCGTGTCCCACGTACATCCATGGACAGGGGACGGGGGCCAGAGACATGTCGGTGTACAGCGCTGCCACCGCTGCGCATAATCGCCCCAGTGAACGAAGCGCAGGGTCGGATGGGCTGCCCGCAACAGATGGTCGGGTGCTCTCGGCGGCGCACCTCTGTCGGTCCGATCGCCGCGGCTATGCAGGCGGAGCAGTGTCCCTGCTATGGGCTTGTTGAATCCGTCCGGAGCGACCCACGGTTCAAGTTCCGATGGGAATGCGGGAAGCGGGTGCACGTCAAGAGCTTGACCAACCACTGGACTTCGCGGTGAGGTTCGTGGTATTTAAGGGATGGATCGTGAGAGCAGTACCTCTGTCCGTCAAAGGTAGTTCTGGGAAAACCACTGCATGGTCTGAAATGGCGGGTGGGTGCAATGTCGCGGCAAGCTTTATCGTCATCCAGGATTGTGGTAGTCGCAAAGGGGTGACACATCCCAAGCACGTTATCCATACCGATGAATGCACGTCGCACTGAACTTCGCTACGAAACTCAGCAGCAAACCCCGCGCCCTGAACCGCGTGGGCCATCCGGTACGCATCAAGTGAAGACGCATTAGTCCCCAGCGCTTTATGCCTGATTTGCTCTGTGGCGATAGCGCGGCCTATCGCACGGCGTCTGGGGCCCTCAGTCGAGGTCCGTTGTGAAGCGACGTCCTTGCAATGTCCAGGCCTGCGCCTCGCACTGAAGTTCAGCACTGAATATGGATAGGGAGCCACAGACAAAATTTGTGCCAGGGACTGTGTTGCATGAGTTGCGCACCGCGAAATGGGTGGAGGGCTTCGTTGTGACCATGCCATGCGAAAACTGCTGGCACAGATTGTCCACCGGCGGTCGTTGGCATAAGAAATGAACTTGTTCCGACAAGAAGCATACCGCCAATTTCGGCACTGCCCTCCTGAGCGACAATTGTCAAATGAAGCCCATTCCTTGCTGTGAAATGTGAGGGAACTTGATGGAGGTTGACTGGGTATGTCTGGCATCGATAAAAATTCGTAAGTATCTCCGCAAAAACAGCCCTTTTGCTATTGCTGCTTGTTTCGCTGCGATTTAGCTTATCTGGTCACTTGCCTCTGATGCACGATTTCCACGCATGCAGGGCAGGCAAAGCGCTGTGGAGTCAAATCACCGCATTCACGAAGCGAACAGGAAAGAAATCATTCATAACACTTGCGCAACAGAATTTTGCCTCCGGGTGAACTTTACATTGCCCCAGCAACGTGGCTTGCCTTGCTTTTCTGATTTGCTTGCGAGGTAATGGACACGTGCAAATCAAACAAAGTCACATGCAACCAAATAGCCCTGCTCGCCGCTCATTTATGCTTGCCGTCCAACTACGCGATGGTCATTGTTTCCCCTCAGAATCCATTTTGCATATCTTCCTTTCGATCCCCGGCGCTGCCAATGGATGCACGGTGGCGTTCCAATCGCAGTCTCCTTTGCAGCTTCCATCACGCTGATCGACGGCGATCCCATTGCACAGCAAATGTGCACCGTTTCGGGTGGATGATGGAACACCCATTGTGGCCCATCTTTCCCGATCTGCAGCGCTCCGGACGCACATTGTGTCTCGCCCTCCCTAATGCACCCTCAGAAGGAATTCCTTGCCTGGGCTCCGAGGAGCAGTACAGCAGGTGCCAGAAACTACTGTGCGTCGGAGAAAGCTTTGCATTGGGCTGTCCTGTCCAATATGCGTTCGTCCAACACGATGCTAATCTCAAAAGCACACGAGAAGTTCTCACCCGGACCCCAATATGCGGGCGGTGTCCAGCAAAGAGAGGGAAAAGCGCTTCAATAGATATAGACGGAACGGAAGATGTGGTGCGATGGAACCTTTACATTTTTAAAAGCTGATGCTGCACTCAAGCTGCTCAATGGCGAAGATTCCTAGATACAGCGTAATACCATGTTTACGGATTCTGGAAAAGGTGGGAAAATACGCATCATTGTCAATTGGCTCATGTCTGACCAGCTGGACTGAGGCCAAAACTGCGATTTGGGACCACAACGGCTATGTCGTATGTCTTCTATTGCTTCACGTGCCAGGAAACACTCCCCCTGGGTATATGCCAGGCTTGTTGCTTAGTGTTCCTAATTGAGCGTAATGTCACCTAATTACACGTAATTATGCGATATGAAGAACTAAATCCTTCGACTGCTTTGTTCGCTGATTAACTGTTGCCCTCCCTCGCCGTTCTGCCCAAGGAGATGTTTAAGCCTTTTCGGACGCGAAAACCACACAGGCCACCTGCTGCTACTGCGGCACAGTAATGAACGGCGGCGAGGTGCTTGGATGCTGTCACTTCGCAGGCATCGGCGGCCGTGGCATGACAGTATGCAGCACTGCATATTCACAGTGGCGAATATTCCCACTGGTCCGAGAGGATGTGCGCGCCTTCAGGAGACGCATGAGCAGAATGCAACCGCGAGATCTGGCCCATGGCCTCCACCCTGTTTGCCGCAATGGCGCAGCGTGTGCGCACACAGGCGGCCATCAGTGGCGGCACTTTAATTCCAGCTGCCAGCAGTCCTTCGACCCTGTGCTGCACAACACGTCAGTCTTAACCGTGGGCCCAATACAAGTCGCAGGGAAGAAGCAAGTGAACCAAGCATGGGACGTGGCGCCCTGTGGATGCAAAAAACTCTGCAGTACTTCTGTGTGGACATGCTGTGCTGGAGGTAATCGAGCATGCGACGGGCTGATCATCTGTCTGTGACTCCGTGTAACCTCTGTTACATACCGAAACGGGTTTGCCAAGTGCGCATGCCTGGTGCCGTGCTCCTTGGCCTTAAAATAGCTGAGGTGCCAGCATTGGCCCTGAAGCTGCAGGGTGGGTTGTCCTGATGGTTTCGTCCGTGGATCTTTCTTGTCTGTGTTGCACATGGACAGCGTGAGGGAAAATATGGCTGTCCCCACAGATGCACATTTTAATGAGACTGGCGAGGCGTACATTAGTAAGCGTGGCTTCACTAGGCAAAACAGGACCAAATAACACATTTGCGAACACACATAAAACACATTTGATCAAAGTCCTGCATGCTAAGAACACAAAAATAACCCAAACCCGCAAATTTTTACACGCTTTAACACTGTTTATTTTGGCCTTTTTCCCTAGTGGAGACAAATATATTCCCTGCAGGTATTATGTGAAAAATAACTAACTATTTCTATTATAGCGCTCGCTTTGTGACGGGCCTTAGCCGCCAGGGAATGTCGCTATCGTGCTCAAGCCGTGCCGAAACATGTGTTAACACCTGCTCTCTGTCATTCAGGCCGCTGACGAAGCGAGGCACTGTGTAGAGGGCCAGTCTGCGCACATGCTGCGAAAGTGTTAAACCCATTGTATGCGTCATGGTTCATCAGTGCCATAATGCCACACTGCTAGGTGAAGATCTACAAGATTCGCACGAGTTTGAGATGTTGTTTACATACATAGATCAGCTGCCCTGTGCAATCTAAGCTTCTGGAAGGAGGGACTTTGTATTGAGCGAAAACTGTGCATTGTACTGTTCATTGAACTGTTCATTTTTCTCAGGCGTGCGTAAGCCCATTGAAACCAGACCACGCCATTGTCTCATGCATACTGCTGCTAACGCGCTGGCACGGAGCCTCAGCGCAAATAAACATATGCACCTCCTCTCTGGTATTGGAGTCATGATTGATTCTTTTCACCCTACTGTGGGACGCCTGTGCGTTGCAACGGATTCGCTATGGAATTATTCATTAGGAAGTCCGGCGAGCATCCACCCATCATGTGCAATAAAGGCAGATGTTCTTGCAATATTGCGTGTGCAGTTTCACTGAGACAATTTCGATAAGGATGCTGCAAGGCCAGTGCATGAACATTGGCGTACATCGGCGCTGGCCAGTATTGACATCTGGGTATTTTCTGAAGCGTTGCTTGACGTACGTTAATGGCAATGCAAGCGCAATATTTCGTCAATGCCTATTCTTCCTCCAGATAACAGAAAAGCAAATAGCTTCATTCCGACAGAAAAAGAAGCTTGCACTCAGAGTGGTGAACGAGTTGATACAGCAGGCAACTCACCACGGCAGCCAAGTCCCTGGCGACGCCAAGGCACTACCATCAGCATTGTAGATGATTTCCTGGGCGATGGGTCAAGGCAGCCAGTCGCAACTCATCCGCACATTTGCTCCAGATCCGTGGTCAAGATATGCGAGCAAATCACGACTGCATGTGTTGTTTCCAAAGGTCGACTCACTGCCCTTCTACATTTTCGAAACTTTGTCCATGGACAATTCGCAGGTGCTGAAGCGTTAACCACCCCTTCACCGAATTTCCCGAAGCACGTCAGCGTAAAGCAAGGAGAAAGGAGAATCCATACAGAATCGACGGAACGAAAAGCGAGATGATGGGGCTGGTAGTGACTCGCCATTCGCTGTCCGTCGAGCGCAGCACGACTATTATTACGTCACGCCAGCACCATGCTTCTTTGAATTTCCAACAAGACGAGGGCAAGAAGCTGGGGTGCTTCGAAGGCCGCGCTGCCGAGCGGATGTGCGGTTCATTACAGCACTACCAACCGCGTTACTGCGCTGACGGTTCCGCAGGGGAGTGAGGAACAGCGGGGTGCGGAAGTGTACAAATGCGGGTCAATTCGCGCACGGCCCGCGCCGCGTGCGGTCACAGAATATCAAATAGCCAGCCAATTTTGGGCTGCCTTAGCCTTTAAAGGCTCATCGAGAAAAATACCACGGTGGAGGGAAGGAGCGCGATGCCAGCCCGTTGGCGTCTCAATCTCGCCTAAGATCCGCCCCTTGGGGTGGTATCAGAACGGCGCTCAGCCCACACGGCCACGCGACCAGACGGCAAGATATGGACCTGACGGTGCTGCTGCCAGTCCAATGTCAAGCGTGGTTTGATCGACGCACGGCAACCCATCGGTGCTGTGAACGGTAGGAAACGGCCGTGCATTAACGCATGCGCCTCGTTGAGAGCATTGCATCTGGCCCAACCACACGCGTCCCACACGCTCCGAGGACAGGGAACGAGGGCTAGGCACAGTCGCCACCGCTGCCCGATTCCCCCCATGAGGAGAATGCCCCCCCAAATGAGCTGCCCGCAAGCCAAATTGTACGTTGGCCTTCGAGACAGCGCACCTTCCAAGTGCGATCGCCGCAGCTTTGTGGTTGTGGCCGTGCTCACAACCTGCGAGCAGAAGATCCTCCACGAGCCAATGTACGCGGCGATCCAGGTTTTCCACTTCAGGTTTAGACGTCGGGACGAGGGGAGGGTTTGAGCAAGCAACGTGGAGGGAGCCGTAGCTCTTCGCCGTGCAGATCATGTATCGACGGGATGGGAAGTGACCCCTGTGGCACTTCAGGTCAAATGGAGCCGCTGGGAAACTAGTGCGCCAGCTGAAACTGTGTGGTGGGTCACAAAATCTCGTCCTGGTAAATCATCCAGGCTGTGGTTGCCGCAAAAGAGGCGACACATCGCCAAGGTTATCCAGAAGAAATATATGTGAGTTCGCAGCGAGATTCAACAAAGGGTCGCCTGCTGTAACTGAGTGTGAATGCACATATGTGGCGCAGGGTGAGCCGCTACGCCAATACGCCAAGACATCATCCTCCAGCGTTGTTTGATTGATTCGCCGTGCGGAGGTGGCGTACGTCCCACACAGATTTTCAGAGTCTTCGTCGAATTTCGTTGGCAATTTCCGTACGATGTCCGTGTGTGCGCCTCGCACACGCACAAGTTCGCAGTGAACCTTGACAAGGAATTCCAATCTTGGTAAGAATTACTCCACTGGAAAAGCGCTACTAATTGCATATCACCCCACACAGTTGAGTCGGATCACCTGTCCGCTGTCACCAGCCCAAGAATTACTTTCTTGGTATTCTGATAGTGCTGGACCTTCACCATTTGCAGTGGATCGTGAACTAATGAATATTTGTGTGTCAGCGATGGGGTGTATGCGGCAAATTTCGTCGAAGAGGTTTCCGACCCATCGAACACTATCGCGGTTTTCACCTGTTTGAGCTGGTGAAATATTGTTAGGAAGAATTCATTACGGAATTCGCTTGAATGGCTCATTGCAATTGACTAAACCTCGCCAAAAGGCTCGAAATCTAGACCCATAAAAGGAATGGATTGACGAAAAAAGGATTCGTGGAATTTTCTGATCAGTACATTTGTTCCTTGTCAAACAAAGTCAATCTATCTTTTCACGTTCATGCTCGATCAATATGAGCGAAACGGTATCATTGGAACCAGCCTGGAAGTGGCGAGAATACTGGCGAACTGCAGTCTGAGATAGTTTCAAAACGGAGAAGGCTGAGTCTTGCTGCATAGGATACATATGCATTGCGAAGTGCCTCATGTCGAGCACATTACATTTGACTCGAAACAGGAACTGGTAAATTCATCGAATGGTGGCAATTTGAAGAATGCAATGGTGGCTTTCCAGAGTGGCGCCCGCACCAAAGCACTCAATTCAATGTATGACTGGACATAGTCAATCGTATTCCACGAACGTTTTCACAGGCGCAGCACTCTTTGGTCGTGTTGTATCTCAAAGGACATTGCAGCCGCGGATGTACCCTTGATTGCCAGAGAAACTGGAGATGGACCGAGTGAGCACGGTCTTTGCGTACTTTGCTCGGCGCATTTGGATGACCAGATCAGCATTCTTTGCATAAGTGTTGATTTCTGCTCTGATGCAGACAAAGCAGACCCAGGAGACAGGGCGTGGCCTGCGGCTGCACACCATAAATGGCATTCTGGCACTGTGCAGATGACTTTGAGCGCGACATTGATGAGAAATACAAGTATGACTTGAAAACAAGCGAACTCTAAATGAAAGACAGCTTATGGGCAGACACGCTTTGCACTGGGGTCCGACAAAGAGGGCGTCTCAACTTTGCATGGGGAGGCGGCAGCGGACGCGAAAGGCAAACGGCGATTGAGGGACCGCTTTGATCGCCTGATCCATCAGAGGATATGGCGAAACTTGCGCCCGTCTTTCAGCGTTGGCCAACGCAGAGAAATAACTGCAAGGATAGGTGCTGCACACCCGTGGGCAAGCCTGGTATATACCATCTGTACAACACCGGAATGGCAAATCTCACCCCCTTTCAAGGGCGCAGATGCGGGCTTTCTGATTCAGCGTTGTGTGCATTCGGAGCCGTCAAGGACCACGAGCACTTCAGAAGCCCTCGTGACGCCTCAAGGGCCGCTTCTATCTGCACGACCTGCCTTTCGGGTTTGATGTGCTATATGTGTGAAGGCGGATGAAGTGGAAGATATTCTGCGAGCCTGGACACGTTCTGATTCGTGCAGGTCGATATTTTCCGCCAGCTCTACCTTTTTTCCGAATCTCTTCGGTTGGCAACGAATTACATGGCGTTCTCCATTTCGCAATCCCACCTTGCGATGCAGAATGTCGAAATACGTATAGTGTTGTTTATTGCTTAATTAACCCGGCAGTATTTAAAATACTCTGCTGTCAATCAAGCCAGGCCTGCGCACAGTATAGGCGAAGCACAGCGGTAGGACGTAAGGCGCCGACGGGTCCACTGCCACGCTGGCATTCAAGTTAGCCACTTGGGAACCACGCCGCGCCTCCCCACGCCAGATATATGACGCGCGGACGAAGGGCAAATTTTCGAAGCGAGCGATTAGCATCGCTTGCCCTTGGCGTCCCGCAAGTTTTGCCAGCAAGCACAGCAAAGCGGGCGTTGGGACGATAGTCAGGCGAGCTGTCTCGAACGCGGCCAAGACAAGGTAAATCCAACAACCAATGACAAACCACGCTTGAACGCACTGAAAGCGTTGAGGTGGGGGCTGGAACTCAAGCAGCAAAGGGCCTTTCGCAACCACAGTGCACAGCAGAGCGGTGCGACACGGCAGAATGGCAGAGAGCGGTGCAGCACAGCGTGCGGATCTCCTGCGTCAGTGGTGGGCGGTGCCATCTTGCCACCGCGGATCTGGCCATCCCCGCCACCTGCGCATCAGCCACTCCAGGCGCCCAAGTAGGTGGGCATGACGAGACGTGCATGGCGATGCAAGGTGCAAGAGCAGTGGTAGGCGCGGGTGCCGACATCCCACAACGGCACGCCGTAACTTACTGCTGGGCATGGAAAAGCAAAAGGGCAAAAGCGGGGTGGGCTTTAGGCTGGGGCCACTACTCCCTCGCAGACCAATAAAAGTGCGGCCACTTCAGGCTGCAGCATGGGGGCAAGCTCACCGGCTTTGCAAGCGGCTTGAAGAACGCCCGGTAGACGCTGCAGTGCGGTGGTGATCTGGCCCGCCAGGGGAGCAATGCAGTGAGGTGCGTTGGCGGGGCCGTCCCAATCCAAAATGTGACCTGTCAGCGGCGATCGCTGTGCCGCGTTCCAGCCGGTGCCGGGCTTGCCGTCGACTGATCCGTCCTGGCCATTGCTGCCTTGGCGTGCGTGCTTTGCTGCCCTCCCCTCTTGGCGGCCCCGCGCCCAAGCGCTGCTGTGCTACAGCACAAACTCACCAGCCATTCTGATGGAAACATGCTTTGCCCCCACCCTTCCCACCCGAGCTCAACCGTTTTGTTGTGCGAGGCATGAAATTTTCAATGCGGACATCGACTACTCGCCGAGTTGCAAGGAGTGCGCAAAAGAGCGTGTCTGTTTTTTTGATTGGCCCTCCATCAGCTCCAGTCGTCACCCCCTCTCCCCACCCCACCCCCCATTCGCCACCCCACCCACTCATTTAAAGAGCTTTGTTGCGCCCAAGCGCCGACCAGCGTTTCCCCTTGCGTTCCTTTACTGCTTGTGCATGCCTTGCGGCAAAGCCTGTCAAGTGTGAACGACCACCACGATCGCCCACCCTACTGGCCCAGCCATAATGCCCAAAACTTGGCTGCCCATCTTCCACACAATCATCCACAACACCGGCCCAGCCACAGTCTCTGATTCCAATCAGGAGACTCAAATGAGTGGCGACTCAGCGGCGACTGAGGCGCCAAACTTGCTAAGCCTAGCTGTGGAGATCGCCTGCTATCGCGCCGGCCAATTGGCAGTCAATCTCCGGTCAATAGCAGGGCAGCCAAGGCGCTGGTAGCCAGCGCCTGGGCTGCCCCATTTGCGCCTCGCCCACGCCCCTCCCCGTGCCAAAGCTATTTGCAAGCGCTCTCCTGCACGCATGCTCCTTGTCGGGCAACAAACCAGTACGAATGGAAAATATGAGCGCGAGGAAAAAAAGCATGGTGAACGGACGAGCAGACCATGAACGCTGATGTGTAACGGACGACAGCTGAATTCATCATCCAGAAAAACGAAAAAATCAAGGACGGAATTAAATCTGTCAATGACAATGGAAACATGATGCAACTTTTGTTGGAGACACTTATACTGTGCGCCCGTGCGTGAAAGAAAAAGAGGAGATTTCCTTCAAAGTCCGTCAGAATGTTGTCAACTGGCAACAGGCCTGTTCTCTATCACTTCTCTCGTCTTTTCAATCCGCAGAGTTAGGTTACTTAAGTTACTTAATTAGGATACTTAGGTGATTTTCAATTTAAAAAACGGGTGCTGGTGCACTGGAGCTCGCAAGATGCGAAAGGAAAGTATTGTGAATGCCAACCGCACGGCGCCCAAGCCGTTGGCCCGTCGATTTTGTGCGTGGCACTTGCTAATGGCACTCGGCTTCAAATTTGAGTCGACATCACTAGATCTTATCACCCAACATTTCCCTCATTGCTGTGGCGCGATCGGTGCATAGATCGCCATATCAATTGGTGCACCGATGGATGCACAGGTTGGTATAACAATCGTTGCATTCAATGCCATACTAATTGCTGCACGAGCTCACCCAACAATTGGATAGCATTTCATGCAATTGGTTCGTTGCTAAAGTTGGTCATTTCCAGTCCATTATCAAGTGGCAAATGACTTCATCAACTTCATTAAGTATGCGCAAGATGGACCACGACGACCAGCCTGCATTTCGTCCTAACTACATCTCCGAAGGATAAGGGTACGGCTGCTAGGATAAACCGACAAAAGATGGGATTACTACTCAAGGCAATAATGTTATACATGACCAGAAGGGGGATTATAAGAAGGGACTACGACAAGGCTTCGTCTATACCCAAACAAAACAGATAAACAAGACCTGGAGTCAGTCAGGTGGATTACAAGGGAGAATTCGTACAACTATGCGTCCAGCCAGCCGTTAGCACCCTCCTGTCAAGCCGTCTTTCACTCATGATGGCGAGCTATCACCAGAAATACCAGCTGTATGAACAGCTGGACTTAAGCTGTTGTTACATCAGGTATCCAACCTGTCCGACAGCTGTACGCAGCCTGTGAGGCTATTTATGGGCTGGGGCTATCAAAGCATATCAGCCCGTTGCCAGTCCGACCATCCGCTCCGTGTTGCGTGCCACCAAGCACCATGGCTGCTGGCCGTTTCCGCCAGGTTGAAGGCTGGAAGTTCTTTATCGCCCAGTGGCCGACTCTCGGCCATCTACGCCTACGCCGTTGGGCGTTGAACGGCGTCGATGCGCCTGTGGGATTCTAGGCGTTCCTCATCACTGTGAAGGCTCCTTTCAGCCAGGAAGACGCTCCCTGGATTCTGAGGGAACATTGTAGAGAGCGTGAGAGGGCGGAGCTACAGGAATTGGCCCGCGACGTGCACCTGCAAAACGCCTCCATGCAGCTGGATGGAGCTTTCATGCTGGGGGTTGGCGAGCGCTCAATTTGGAACGATGCGTATGACCCCAACGCGATTCATCGCGAATGGGAGCTGGAGGTGAAAGTCCGTGAGACGGAACTGTACTCCAGGATGAGTGTTTCTGCTTTCCAGCTGCATTTTCGTGGCATGATGGAGTGGGAAGGGCCGCGGATCCTGGAATGGAAGGGCTGCCGGTTTGGATGGAGGTTGCAATACCTTTTACTGACCGCCGGGGATGGAGGCCGGAGGGAGGCGGACTCGACAGGCATGCGTTTGCCCGATCGTTGCTGTCTGACTTCGACCAGGAGATTCCCCGGGAGTACCGGGACTTTGCGACCAACACCCCACCCAATGCGGACGTACGGCGCAGCGCTACGTATGATGCCGCATGTCGTGAAGTGGCCGCCAGAATCAACGCCGGCAAGCCAGCCCAGACTGATGTGGAGGCGAGAGCCGAGAGGCATGCATGGAGACGGATCTTCCATAAGCGGAAGCCCAAAGCAGGGGGAGCCGGTGATGGGGACGGTCAGGACAAGCGCCCTCCGGTACTAGCACTAGAGGTGGCCACACGGAACCGCTAATAGCGGACAGAGGTTAATTTCCGTTATTTTCCGTTAATTAATGGAACATAACGAAAAAAGACAAAAATTAACCAAAAAATAGCGGATTTTTGGATTTTTTGTTTGTATTTTATTTCAACCTATGCATACTAAATTTTCAACTAGCCGCAGTTGTTGTGATTTTTTGGGTTTTTTTCGATTTTTTTGGATTTTTTTCGTTTTTTCTGAAATTTTCTCCCTTTTTCTTTAACGAAATTTAACGGACAGCTGATAAAAATTAACGAACCGGATTTAATGGACCGGATGGCACCTTTGAGTGGCCACCTCTAACTAGCACTTCCCCCTGGCTTTGACAAGGGCCCGTCAACACGCGTACTGCCGCCCGGATTCAACCCCAATGATGAGAGTTGAGGAGCCGCGGTGTGGCCTGATCCCTGGTGATTGACACGACCCAATCGGAAGCCGCTGCAACCTACGAGGAGCCGTGACTGCGGGACAAGGAGTGACAAGCGGATCTCATGGTACTGGCCGCAGCACGATGACTGGGACCTAGCACGCTGGGGACACGTCGGACCAGGGTCTGATCGGGGGGAAGTCGTTGGAGAGGTGCACGCATATGGTTGGCAGAAGTGACACCGTATGGGGATATAGTTGAGGAAGGATTTGACCGATATGGGCTGTATGAGACGTCAAGAGAGTCTGGCATGGGACAATGCCTTGTGTAAGGCAACCTGGGAAAAGACAGAATATTGTATACGACACTCTGATTTGTAATAAAAGACTTTGGAGATTCTGCATAGCAGATCTGCGCAGGCCCCTGAGCGTGTGTGTGCGACTCGGCCATCTATATCCACACGCAAAGTCTGACTTGGAGCCCCTTGAAGGTACCCGAATCGTATCAGGCCCCCTCTCGGTGTCCGTGAACCTGAGAGCCGGCTATTTTCGGCGTGTAAGGCCCTCCGACGGACTGGATAGCGCGTTCTGGAGCTTTGAGACTGCATGGACCGACTATGGTTGAGCAGTTGCGTGTGTGGAGCCCTGCGTACCCCTGGTTGGGGTGCGAAAGCGCAAGGGGTGTTGGACGCTGGGCAAGTAAGGATGTTGAGTAACGAGTTTTTGGGTTGGATGAACGTTGCCATGACGGACGGTGGGGCGGATGCATCGCTGAGCCCTGGTGCTCATGTGGCACTGGCGTGTGTGGCTGCCATGGCGAGGGTGATTTGTATGGTGGATCGGTGCATGGTTTTTCTCGGCGGTTTCATAGTCATGCTGGTCGTCGGTGTGGGGAGGCTGTGTGGTATTGAGTGTATGCATATGGATCGTATTGTGGGGCATCTTCAGACCGTCTAGCATATCGTCGGAATTCTGTTCATGGTAAACATTAGCGCTGCCATTATCTACGCGATGGGGCGTTTTTTGCATCTTTTTAATCCGCAGAGTTAGGTTACTTAATTTACTTAATTAGGTTACTTAGGTGATTTTCAATTAAAAAAAGGGTGCTGGTGCACTGGCGCTCGCAAGACACGATAGGAAAGTAATTGTGAATGCCAACCGCACGGCGCCCAAGCCGTTGGCCCGTCGATTTCGTGCGTGGCACTTACTAATGGCACTCGGCTTCAAATTTGAGTCGACGTCACTAGATCTTATCACCCAACATTTCCCTCATTGCTGTGGCGCGATCGGTGCATAGATCGCCATATCAATTGGTGCACCGATGGATGCACAGGTTGGTATAACAATCGTTGCATTCAATGCCATACTAATTGCTGCAAGAGCTCACCCAACAATTAGATAGCATTTCATGCAATTGGTTCGTTTAACTTGGTCTTAAAGATCGAGTTGAGGTGCCTGCAATTCATTGCCATTGTGGGAGTACGCCCATCTACGCGACGTTGTACCGGGTTAATCACAGGAGGGCGCGTGCACAGCGCCCGCATGTCCGGCCTTGTAATTGCTACTCGTAATTATTACTCGTGGGTGCATTCGTACTGTTCATCGATCATTTTGATTGCATGCACACCACCCTGGTATTTTGAAAAGTAGACTGCCAATCGTGGTTTGGATTTTTCTGGTGATCATCGTCGGCACAAGCATTTTTCGATCAATGCGCTGCAGATGCCTGCGTTTTCCCCACTCGCCCTCTGGTTGTCTGTATGGCATATCTCGCCATCAACAATCTTCATTAAACCCGGAAGCACCAAAACACGCAGGTCCTTGTTTCTCCCGACAGCCGCCGCATGCACCGGCCTCCATCAGCGCAGCCGCAATCTTGCCATACGCCTCGATTTTATCCTTTGGTCTTTCCGTCTTCCCGTAGTGGCTCGGATAGGACTTACTGCACGCCTCAAAACCGATGTTGTACGGCCCAAATCTCGAGGGCACGCATCGGTCGAAGCCTTTTCCCCCCGCCCCCGCCCCCAAGAGTAATTCCACCATAGCGGCATTGCCGTCAAAAACGGCTGTATTGAGGGGCCAATCCCTGTCAGGATTTTGAATGAAAAAGAAGCTCTCGCTGGGATCGGCCCCCGCATCCAAAAGCAGGCCGCATATATCCAAGTTGCCCCCCGCTACCGCGCCATTGAAAACGCTTCCGAATGGTCTCGCCACGATGTCGGCACCAGCGCTCAAGGCCGCCCTCACACCCTCCGAATCTCCAGCATACACGGCTGTGTCCAACTGCGGTGAAATGAGATATGTCTCAGCATACGGATAACGTCGACTTGCGGAGTTCATCGATTTTGCAACACGCGTGAGACGCCATCCTGCCTTTCTCAGTTCCGGGGTATTATACACTGAATTGCACATAAATTGGGCACCTGCCGCGTGTTTAATTGTGTGCATGAGTTTGTGGCCGCTCTCACTTTTAATGCGAGTAGAGCGACTATGTGCACTTTCCGAAATTGGAACAACAAACCATCGTCTTTTCAAAAACCTCTGCCTGAGAAATTTTTCTTCTTGAGCAAAATAATTTTCTGCATAAAAGGACACTACTGTGCGTTTTATGTATTCTCAAGGAAATGATTCCCAATATTGAATTAGTCCCGTTAACTAAGAGGCTGAGTTCGGTATCGCGCACTAAAGTATTGGAGGCTGAGTGCAGTATCGTACAAACAATGGATCTACCAAGTTAATTTGAACTATATTGCATATATGGTGCACAAATCATAATAATCACTCGCCGAGAAGATATCACCTGCAGTGCAACGTTAGATGCATCAATGTAGCTAACGCGATTTGCTTTGCGAGCTGCGTCTTGAGTGTCATGCATTAATACAGACCTCGTGCTGAAACAGTGTGGAGAAATTTTTGAATTAATTTCAAGGCAACGGCTCAGGCAAAACAGGCAGCCTTCATAGGACGTCCAAATGGCCATGTTACAGCCAGGTCGTTATGCATTCATCCAATGTGCCTATCTTGTCAGAGCATCTCCTTGTGTGCTCATTGGCTGTGCAATCCAGGCCCGAGAACTGAAGGCCAGCGGATGCGTCGTGGTCCATCAGCGCCAGAATGCCACGCGGCTGGGTGAAGCTTCAACCTGATTTGCACGAACTCCATATCTTGTCTACGTATACATCAACAGACCTGTGACACTTAAAACTCTGCAGGCCACTTGGAGTGACTGAGTATTGAGGAAAAAGTGTTCGCTGATTTCCTCAGGGGGGCGCGAGCCCGTTGAATCCAGGCCATGTCATTGTCGCACGCGTATTGCTGCTAATTGACAACCTCAGCACAAAGTAACATACGCGCTTCCTCTCAGGTATGGAGCCGTGACCGGGTCTTGTAACTCGACCATGAGCTACGCGTGCGTTGTAATGATTTGGCTATGGAATTACCCAATTTGTTTAGTTAACATACTTCTAAAAAAGAGATAATGCCAAGTTTACCAGAAAACTCAAACCATTTATTGGTAAAACGGGAAACGGTTGCGAAAGTAGGGAAAGACACGTTTCCTCACCTTTGCCGCCATTTCTTTCTTGTCCGGCTCCAGCAGCCCCTACGATGGACGACCCGAATGAAATCAGAAGACGGATGACTGTTTCATTCCACTTTAGAACGAAATTCTGATCTGATACGAAAATGATTGATTTCAATCCAAATTTGCTTCCCAAGTTAGAAAAACATTCTGGATTGAAATGCAAAAATAACGCATTGAAGGCATTGTTTACTTTACTATTATTAAGATCGCCTATTCGTATTTGGATCTGCAGCACAAAAAGATGCATCATTAGATAATTCGAATGACGATTCAGGTACCCTGGCAGTGGCTGGACATTTTTCGAACTCAATTTCACAGCTTATTTCAAGTGTACGTGTGAATTGCGCGATTGCTGCAATTCAGAAAAGCAGTTCACTTGACTTTGTTTGCTTAAAAGCCAAAATGAACGCTTTTTGCGGTCGAAGGGCGACGCCATACGCAAGTAATTCGCAAGGAACTTCTAATTCTCTCGTACTTGCTATAGGATGATTTTTATTTCGAATTGAGAACCAATCCCTATTCATGCTCGGCCGCACTCAAGTCGACCCAGTCGACTGACTGCGCTAGATGTCATGGTAAGCATTGTAAGCTATCCTACTGGTCAAAGTCGAATGATATTGTAGCATGATAAATCAATGATAGCTCAAAAACATGACCAAACGTTGCGCTTGCAGAAACCCTGATCTCGAAATCGATTGAAATTATGCAATGAGCTGCTCAGACAATAATAATCAGAGAACAAGACCCAAACCATTTAATATTAGGAACAGCAAAACTAAACCTGACTGGTGAATAAACTCACAACTGAAATCTAATTAAGCTCTCGTCGATGAAATCTCATTCCCGACTATTTTTTGGTTAAAATCCTGATGACGGAATCCAGCAAACCAAGCACGTATGATGTGTACCTCAAAACCATTTGGCACGATGGCATTTCGGGCAAGTTTCCGTATATTTGTGCATCACCCAAAACGCGTCCAGAACGAATCGCATATTATCTGAGCTATGGAGATGAAAATTTAAACCAGCTATGTCCGCAAAGTTGTGTCCGTTTGCCAACCTCTGCAAATGGAGGCTGTGACGTGCGAAGCAGAAAATTTGACTCAACGACTTCGAAGCGCCCTATGAAAAGCTGCCTATAGAGTCTTCAAACGTTGCATGCGGTGCTGCCGTTCAGGTTGTGTGCTAGCGTGATCCCAAACACGACTTTGTGTTTTGCTATTACCATAAATGTAATAAGGGCGGCTTGTATTACTCTTCAAAAGGAGTGGATCCAGCTGACCTATCACTAGGAGCGCGGCAGCGTTCAGTACTTTTGTATGTACTGATGATGCGACTCAATTCCGCCAGAATCGGCAAGTAGATGGGTGGGAGTCCGCATTAAAATTTGAGGTTCAGACATCAACCGCATTGAGATTGTGGCCGAAGGACAAGACGCAACTTGATCATTGCAACACCGTCTATGTGACAGAAGTTTGGGAGGCCGTTCATATTGACGTCAAACTAAAAGGCGGCTTAGATTTAGGCAACGTGACCAATCTCTGATAAGGAAAATTGAGGAAGCGCGATTCGACACATAAGAAGAGACTGTCCACAACAAGTATGATAGCGATGGGTCCAAAACTCTTGAATGGATGTACTATTGTCCATCTGTTGTATATTTCAAGGTTATTTATGAATTGGTAGATTGGGTTGGGGTATGCCGTTATGAGGCGAATGCAAGAATATAGTGCATCGAGGCCCTGCACGGAACTGGACAAGGATATTCGCAACAACGCTGTGAATCTGTGTTTCGCGACGGTGAAAAAAGCAATCATGATTACTACCAACTTGATACCAGTCGGGAATCCAAATCTTCTGGCAGATTGGATAACCGGGTCGACATCAGAAAGTTATAGTAAATATGAAAGTCGGACAAGATTTTTAGACGGCGTATTGCAATCTGCACATTGGCGCATAATGTATGTAAATCCACGCATTTCAGTGCTTGAATCTGAGCATCTCGCGTATCACCACGCATACACCTTTGCACCGAAAGTAATTTGTCATGTTTTGGGACAAATACTCAAGAGGTCGAAATGTTTTGGTCGCCTTCATCTTCATTTGCGTGTGCGTGCATGCGTCCTGCTTTCACAGGCCCGCACCTGTGTTGTATCTCTCATCCAATCGAGCTGCTCCCAAAGCTTCGTGAAGGCCCTTGGCTGGGATGCGTTTACGCATCCCTCTGCATCATTTGGAAACGCAGCCAGTCCCACGACCAGGTCATTGTGGCGCCCTATAGAGTTTGCACGGAGCACCAGGACACCTCCACCGTTTCCTGGCGCATCCAACAGATTGTTGAGTGCTGCAAAATTTCGAATCGCACACAGACACGAACCAGAGAGCCCTGCACAGTTCCTATCTGAGAAGAGAGACACGTGAAAAGTGTGGCCTCACTCTTTGCGCACAGGGAAGGCATCTGCAGCCGTGTCTGGAGGGCGCGCGAATCGCAACAAAAAAATAGAAGACATTAAGTTTGCCAATGCGCTGCTGCAGCCCTTACCAACGCATGTCTTGTTTATTTTCACGCAGATCTCTCCACTAACGCTGTGGCAATCCGATGAATCGACAATGGCAACCGCCGACCCCAGACGGGCGAGCTTGCCGTCTCCCGATGCGTTGTACAACCTTGATTGACTGGCACTGATGGTGGTGTAATACATTGAGTCAATGAAGCCCTGCCAGGTGAGTTCAAGTGTTGGCCACTTGTGTGAGGACACATCTGTGGTAAAGTCTCTGCTGGGCAAGACCCCAGGCATATCTGGTGCATCTTTTTCCAGCCGCATCAAGGCGATGTCGTTGGATTGCGTGTAGCGGCCCGTGTAATCAGGGTGAACTGCGGTGTAGTCTGTCCGCATCACCTGTTCACGTGCGATCAACGGCTGTTAGGAGCCTAGGCCACTGCGCTGGTGTAGCAACTCATGATGCGGCCAAGCAAATCCGTTGTGCTGTGCACTTTGAATGAATCTGAATCGAAACACTGATGGCATTTGATTCTGAAGGGAGCGCCAATCTGCAAAACCCTCACGTCCGTGGGCCAGCCGCCATGGATGCTCAATTTCTGAGAGTCCATCAACACATATATTCGTCGATCACCTACTTCGGCAGGTCTTCCGTAGCAGGCTCCAAACAGAATGATTGGATTGGCATCGGAGTCCCCGGAATCCCGCAGGTCCTCCAAGCAGTGCGCCGACGTGATGACCCATCGCTTGTTAACCACAACGGCGTCGCAGCCGTGCCTGAACTGCGGACGTTGTCGAAGCACGGACACCACGTATGGAAATTCTCCGCATTCCCACGGGTCGACCTGTCCCTCCAACGAAGCCTAATGAGCCCACACAAAGTGTCGCGCGTTGATTCTCAAGCGGCGATTTCTCGGCCTTCCAAAGCGGCGTAGGTTTTCGTCCATCTTTCAGCCTCTGTTCCTTGAAATAGAGCGTAGCGCACATATCCGTGCTTGCACACACCCGACCATTCAGGATTCTTGTCGAGAAAGGGAATTTCTGGAAACGTTGCCCCTTTCGAGGGTAGTTCATTTGCAAACCCCCATCGCACCTGCACTGCGAGAGTGTAACTCTAGTCACATGAAAAGGTGCCAGGGATGTGCTGAGAGTGGCAGTTTCTTTCTGCACGACTTAACGGACTGCAGAGATCTGTTATTTTTACGTTGGGGACCGCACGATCAACCATATCTTAGTTTAATACACGCTTTTATATAGTTTTGGTGCTTGGAATGGATTTGACAGTGGGTGTGCTGCAGACCCTTTATGAAATCCGTTGAACATCCACCCACCATCTGCAACAATGTAAGATGTTGGTGGAAAACAGTGCGTACGGTGTCATTGATCACGTTCTGATTGTGATGCAGCAACGTCAGTGCATCAACATTGACGCAACGTTCGAACAGAGATCAGCACGTGTCAATACTGACATGTGGGTCTTTTCCGAATGCTTCTTAGCCGCATACCAACGGCCATGCACCCACAAAGTGACACAAATATCTGCCCTTTTCAGGTGATATGCGAAAAAATATTCATCGAACAAAGAGGAAGCCCCGCTCACCTCAATCCACCCTGAGTGGCAGACTACTCGACACAGCAGCCACACTGCGAATGCACTCAGCCCCCAGCGAATGAGCCCCCAGCGAGTCAGTCCCGTCCACATTGTAGATGATGTCCTGTGCGATGGGTCACAGTTGTCAGTCCCATCCCATCCGCACATTTGCTCGGGATCCCTGGTCAGGAATTGTGGCGAGCAGATCCTGATTGCATGCGTTCTTCAAAATGGGCAGCTCACCGCACTTTTCCTTTGGGAAGCGTTGATCCATGTGCGAATTCGCAGATGTTTGCCGGTGAAGCGTTTAATTCCATTCCATCATCGAGTAGCCTTAAGCGCGTCAGTGTAAAGCCAGAGGACAGGAAACAGAATCAATATGGAATGGCCGAGACGAACAGCGCGAAGATGGGCTTGGTGGTGACTATCCATTCGCCGCCGGCCCCGCGCAGCACGACGACGATTGCGCCACGCCCACACCATGTCCCTTTGAATCTTCAACGAGACGAGCGCAGGAAACTGGGATGCTCCGAACACCGTTGTGCTGCCGAGCGCATGTGCGGGCCCAGTACAGTGCCAAGCGCGCCAACTGCGCTGCGGGTCCCGCGGCGGAGTGACGAACGGCGGGTGAGGAAGTGCGCAAATGCGCATCCACGCGCGCACGGCTCGGGGTGCACGTGCTTACAGAATCTCAGAGAACCGCCAAAGTCTCGGCGAGCAAGGCATGATGCTGGAGTGCGAAAGAGTGCGATCGCGCTCGGTCCAAATCGCAATCCTACAGAAGATCCATCCATTCGTCGGGTGGTTGCGGAGCAGCGTCAAAATCGCGCCCTTCGTGGAAATCGGCCCTGCGACTATTCGGTAGGGTATGGACCTGGCGGTGCTGCCGTCAATCCAAAGCCAAGTGTGGCTCGATCGACGCACGCCAACCCACCGGTGCCGGGGCCGGTAGGGAACGGCCGTGCACTCACGCATGCGCCTCGTTGAGCGCTCCCCATTCGGGTCAGCCACTCGCGCCCCGCATGCGCCAAGGACAGGTAACGAGGGCCAGGCACCTTCGCCACCGCTGCCCGATTCCCCCATGAGCAGAATGCCGGCCCACAGGAGCTGCCCGAAAGCCAAATTGGCCGTTGGCATTCGCGAGGGCGCACCTTTGTCAGTGCGATCGCCGCAGCTGCGTGGTTGCGGCCGTGTCCACATGTGGTTGTACAACCTGCCAGCAGAGCATCCCCCACCGGCCAATGTCCGCAGCGAACCAGGTTTTTGAGTTCAGGTTGGGTGTCGGGACGAGGGGAGGGTGTGAACAAGTATCCACCGCTCTTCGCGATGCATTTCAGGGACCGCAGTGACGGGAAGTGACCGCTATGGGATTGCAGGTCAAATGGAGCGCGGGCAAACTACTGTGCGATCTGAAACTGTGTGACGGGCCACGAAATCGCGTCCGTATGTGTCACCATCCAGGCTGTGGTTGCCGCAAAACAGGCGACACATCTCCGAGGTTGTCCAAAAGAATTGTGTGCGCACATCGCACTGAAGTTCGCAGCGAGATTCAACAGAGGGTCACCTGCATCTTGGTGTGGCGCGGGGTGCGCCGCCACGCCAAGACATCGGCGGGGTGGGAAGTGACCCGTGTGGCACTGCAGGTCAAATGGAGCCACTGGAAAACTACTGCGCCATCTGAAACTGGGTGATGGGTCACGAAATCGCGTCCATGTGTCATTATCCCGTCGGAAAAAAGTTGCATATACTGGATGTACATATCCAGGATATGGCCGTGTCCCAGGATATGGGCGCCATATCCTGGGATATGGTGGCCATCTCCTGGATATGCATATCTAGGATATGGCCATACCCCTCCATATCCCTGGGTATGGCTGCCATATGCATATCCGGGATATGGCCATGTCCCAGGATATGGGCTCTCATACCCTGGGATGTAGCCATATCCTCGCCCTTATCCTCACCATATCCCGCGATATGGGCGCATACATCCTGGGATATGGACGCCCATATCCAGGGATACGTGCCATAGGAAATGACAAGGTGATGTGGTGGGTCGGGCTGCAGGCGATCGCCTCTGCAACGCTTGGCCCGGGCCAGGGGTTTCCTGGTGCCAACGCCGTGTTTGATGTGCTTCGGCGTTGCGTCTCCCGACCGGCCCTTGATCATTCAACAATGCGCCGGCGCCGGCGCCCGTTACCAGCACGAATTATTCTTTCAATCAGTCAGTTTCTGTCGATCTGTGTACTTTCCGTGCGCAAAAACACGACATAATCATTACAGTGACATTACAATATAATTGCATAATGATTGCGCCAGGGCTGCGCCAGTAGATAGCGTCCGTCAATTCGAGCGGTCTGGCTTCTGTCATTCCCGCCAAAGCCCTCCAACCCCGTGCTGCGCTAGCAAGTCCGGGCGTGGAGCAACGGTGGCCGTGGGCCAGGCGAGACACGGCGCATCACGGCGGCGATATGATGGCGCGGCTTGGAGGCCTGGTGGTGGGATGCGCGATGGAGGTGCGCGGCGGCGTAACTGTGTGCGCGGCCGTGCCGTTGGGCGTGTGCCGCTGGGCAGTTGCACTAGACGTGCTGTGCTGTGGTTTGACATGTTGCTGTGCTGTGCTGTGGCGCTACTGTCTGGTGGGCGGATGTCGGATCTTGTGCGGTGGTTGTTCGGGTCGGTCGCCTGCTTGCCTCAATCAGCCATGGCGGTCTTGGCTGGCCGAGTTCGTCTTGGAGGTGCCACAGATTTCCCGTGTTTAGCGTGGGCGCCGCGTACAGATCTTAGAGGGAGTGCTGAGGACATGGGTGCCGACTGTCTTGGAGTTTTCGTTGATTTGGGTGCCTTTGCCTGTGTTTGATGACTGCGTTCTGTGACATCAAATCTGTGGTTCGCTCGCAGGGGCTCCAGTTGTCTTACAGCATCGCATCTACAACGTAGACGATGGCAGTGTTGGCAAGGTAGCTTGAATGTGCTTGTATGTGTGTGTGGAGCCCAGGGCACTATCAAATTCGTTTTGAAGGTGCCACAGATCTGCCTGTGTTTTGCGTGGGCGCCTTGAATAGATCTTGGATGACGTGCTCTGCCTGCATGCTGTGGAGGACGCGGGTGCTGACTGTTTTGACGTTTCGTTGATTTGTATGCCCTGGGTAGTGCTATATACAGTCCGCAGGGATGGGGGTCGCCCATCACTTTGCGCTTTGATTTGGCATTTCGCCGGGACGCTGTCCCTGCGATTGATTCAGGCACGGATCAGGCCCCGCCAAAACACGATGGTTTCGAAACTGGGAGCGGCCCCTGCCAGAGCGGCCCACAAGTTATGTGGGCCACCGCCAAGTCTCCGTGGTCGACCAGCCCAGGCGCGATGGCAACGATGGCCAACCTGGCGACCAAGGGATCCCAGGCGCCGGCACACAAGGAGCATCGCCCCTCACAAGCCGCGGCATCGGCTGCTGCAGCGCACCCTTTCGCAAACTTCTGGCCAGTGGGATCAATATCATCGAGCAGATCCACCTCTTACGCCTGTCCTTCAAGGCGTTCGACCAAAGCAAACTATGCCCAGAAACAGACATGTGCCATGGCCACCACGGTGGCAAGCTGCCATCAGAAACAAACGGCAATTGGTACAGAATTGAAAAGGAAAGTTCCCTGAATTCGAAAACCCACCACGAAAAGCTGAATTCAGATCAAATATTAGACTCCCAGTGGTAACCATGCCTAGGGATTACAAATGAGACATTGTACTCTGTGAGATAAGAGCTCGGTTCGAACACCGCTTTGTGCACCCCGCTCACCCAATCGATCGCCTTGCCCATTTGTAGGCTGACGGGCTGCAGATCTCGTTGGTTTCGAGCAAGATGTGCCTTGTGAACAGGGCAGCGGCAATGTTATTGAGCGTTTAAAGTTGCCCAGTGTAGCGGGGATACGAAGGGGTCGATCTGATAGCCAGTCGTTTACTGTGTGGCGCAATTGGCAATGCGCCGAGATCGGTTGGGGAGACTGACGGGACCAGCTGGGTGTTGGGGCCATTTGCAAGCTGCGCAGGTTGCCAAGGCAAAGAATCTGCGGGGCGCTCGTTGGGGGCGTGGTTTCCAGCCAACAATGTGGCCGGCACGGGCATGCTGCTTGCTCACAAAGGGGCGCATGGAAAGACGTTGTAGACCCGACCAGCGATGCGGCAGCCAATGCCGCGGCTTGTCAGGGGCGATGCTCCTTGTGTGCCGGCGCCTGGGATCCCTTGGTCGCCAGGTTGGCCATCGTTGCCATCGCGCCTGGACTGATCGACCACGGAGACTTGGCGGTTGCCCACATAACTTGTGGGCTGGCAAGGGCCGCTCCCAGTTTCGAAGCCATCGTGTTTTGGCGGGGCCTGATCCGTGCCTGAATCAATCGCAGGGACAGCGTCCCGGCGAAATGCCATGTCACAGCGCAAAGTGATGGAATACCCCCCCCCCTTCGGACTGCATATAGCACTCCCTTGCATTGTAATGTGATGTTTTGTGACATCAAATCTGTGGCTGGCTCGCGCGAGCCTGCGCCTGCGCGCAGGGGCTCCTATCGTCTTTGAGAATCGCAAAGCAAATGACGGTGGAGAGGGTAACGTAGCATAAGGTGTACGTCTGTGCGTGTGTGGGAATGTTAATTATGGGCCATGGCAGTCTGTGGTAGATGTCAGAATGTTTGGCAGTAATCAGAAATGGCAGGGTAAGGGTGCATTTGGCAGGGATCGGTGGAAAGGAATGTTAATGGGAGTTGTGTCGTCATTGTATTCATGATAGGTAGTTACTTAGAGAACTAACAGGTGGATGATTTGATGGGTAGTTACTTGACTAGGAACATGGATGCATAATTGATCTGAAATTGTTGTAAAATCTGTATTACACTTTGTTTCAGAGATCGTGTGCTCATCTGGTTCATGTTGCCGATCCTGCGAGCCCATATCGCCAGCATGTTTACGCTATATCCCCGCCATATCCCTGCCATATCCCAGGATATGAGTTCTGCATATCCAGGATATGACCATATCATCAGCCATATCATTCACATATCCTCGCCATATCCTAGGATCCTCGTCCATATCACTCCCTTATTCTCGCCACATCCTGGGATACGGACGCCCATATCCTGGGATATGTCCATATTCTCAGCCCTATCCTTGCCTTATCCCAGAATATGGGCCGTCCATATCCATGATATGCATATCCTACCAAATCATATTCGATATCCAGGATATGGATGAGGATATGGGAATTTCCATATCCTAGGATATGCGAATTTTTCCGATGCCAGGCTGTGGTTGCCGCAAAAGAGGCGAAACATCTCCAAGGTTATCCAGAAGAAATATACTTCCTCCGTCCGGAAATAATTGTCCTCTATGATTTTGGTGCCTTACTTCTCCATCGTAAGTATTTTATTTCTCGTTCAGATTTGTTGCAAAACTATGCCTATGTTCTGAGAGTATGCAGTCAAAATTTCAATTCAATCCATTGATATTGTGGATTTGGCAGCACTTTGTAGCAAGGGTCATCCAGCCAGAAACCCACCAGTTTTTCAACATCCCTGATGGAATGGCCATTCCTGCTGTTTTGAGGAGCACGCCTTTGTGGCAGTGCAACAGAGCCGCCCCGGCAAAACTATCCATGCCGTTTGGACAGAAGATCATGGACGCGCTTGCAAAGGAAAAGGACAACAGAAAATGCGTCTTGAAAGTCCTGATCGTGGGAACTCGCCGTGTCTTGCGGCTGCAATTCAAGCTCGATTGGCCTAATCAAAGTTGCCCATCAAGTCCAGATTTCTGAATCACGACTTTTGGACCTCCAACTCCACCATGAGGGATACTGCAGGAGGCCTCCCAAATTCCTCGCAGTCATTTAGGAAGGTGGTGGCCATCACCCCCTTCAGTGGCGGACAATTAGGGGGCAATTGGGTAGTGGCCCTTGTGGATAGGAATAGTGAATCGACCATTTTTCAGCACTTGAACGGCTTGAGCTTGAGAAGACTAGTTAGATGGATAAAACTATGTCTCTCAAAGGGAAACGCACCTGCTGGGCTGCGATGGATTGTGGATTGCATGCAAGAATTGGCAGATCGTGGCAGTTTGAGGGGTGTGGGCCAGGCTGCCCACAAAAGCAACGATTCAAGCCTCAATCGAGGCAGATTGTCCAAGCAAGTCTACTGCATAACCTTGGAACAATAGCTTGCACATAGACCAAGCTTGAATACCTTGGACCGTATCCTTATCCGGTTGCTTTACGAACACACGTCAAAATTCGATGATGGCCGAGATTTCAGAAATCGTCAAAATTGCGACGATGGCCTGCCACGATGGGGTTCCAAACATGCTCGCACGTGTTTGGCAAGCGCTATTCCACGTAAGGGACACCACCCTTCACCGCAACGACAACAATGACTTGTCTTTAGCACACCGAGGACGAGAGTGACCTGGAAACGTGCAGATCTCTAGTGTATGCGGAATATGCACGCACACTTTTTGAATGATTTTCAGCCAATCTGGGGGCCCATCCAGAGGGGATGGGACTAATAACTTTTCATGAAAATTGGTACTTAAGGGTTTTGCAACCCAGTCTTTCCGATTTTGATGGCTTTTGGTAAATTTAAGATGTCCTTTGTAACGAATTTTGTCTCTCGAATAGAGGACAATTAATTCCGGACAGAAGAAGTATGTGAGTTCGCAGCGAGATTCAGCAGAAGGTCACCTGCACTGTAACTGGGTGTGCATGCACATATGTGGCACAGGGTGCATCGCTACGTCAATACGCCAAGACGTCATCTTACAGCGTTGTTTGATCGATCGCCGTGTGGAGATGGCGTACCTTTGACACAGATTTTCAGAACTGTTGAGATCTGTGCCTGGACATGGCACGACCCTTCGGGGCTGGCGCAACGGAATTCGACATGCGGAGGAACCGTATATTGGTTCACTGCGTCAAATGCGACCGAAATCGCCTCACACAGGACGCTGGGCTTATCCCTATGCAGGGCACCACCCGCACGACCGCCAGGTCCCACCCTCACAGCGCAAGGTGGCCTGCCTAGGTGCACCGGTTGCAAACAATCGTATTCTTACAGACCGGGGGTGGCCACAATGCGCACCCCCGCCACTTTATACATTACCCCATCCAGGTTCATACGACAACTGCAAAAGTCCACCAAAAGATCCACATGGGGGTCCAGAACTCCTTCTCCGCTACACATCCAGATACCTCTAACAATCCGACCCTCGCACCGTCCCACTGGACATCCCATCAAACCCCTTTGATCCCCCTCTCCTTCACCATGTCCATATCGAATCACCCATATCAACTTTCGTCACGTCCGCACATCCTCAGAACATCCCCTTGATTTTATATATGGTCTAGTCAACACTTACATGTCTCATCAAAAAAACCTAGCCCGGCAAAGGCACCCTGCGCCATGCGCCACCCTGGTCACCCATGCTTCTCGGCCGGGGGCGTCTCCTTGCGCTCAAAGTCAGGCTTCGGCTTGTGACCCTGAAGCCACCCCTGGACTTCAGCACGAACTACGTTAAAACGCCACTCCTCCCTGATGGCTGACTCCCGGGCATACCATTCCGCAATCGCCTTTTTTAGTGAAGGCGACCTCAGGTCGTTTCGTGGAGGGGCCGGCGGCAACCGAATCAGGAAGCGACGATCCTCCTCTAGCCCCCTCAGCACTCTGTTTTCCGCCAAAGCCTCTTCCACTAAACCCGCATTCAAGCGCTGGTGAAAGAAATCATCGATCACCCTTAGCCTTGCAGACCGGATCTCATCTTCAACGTCCACCATTGCCCTCCAAACCACCGGCTTATTGTCCAGTAGACATAGCTTGGACAGCTCGGCATCTCGCCGTGTGGCATCCCATGCCGGTTTGAGCCCCATGTAGCACATGGACTCAAACTGGACCACAATCTCAGCCCGGACAGCAGGAGCCAGGTTGCACATGTCCAGCGATTGCTAGAAGCCCATGCCAGCATACTGAACCGCAATGAAGATACAATGGTCATCTGCCAACGATGCCTCCCATACTTCCATAAGGGCGCGCTAAAGACTGCACGCCCTTCGCCACCTTCTGTCCTCCTGTGGTACCCTCACAGAACCAGACGCCTGGCCGCCAGGCACCACCAGCCGAGCAGCCTGGAACTGCTCCAGTTGCCCGCAGAACTCCTTTACTTCATTCAGGCCCGGAAGAGCCTGCGCATGCCTCCACTCCAAGATCTTTTCCAGATGGGGGGCATTCGCTGGGTTGCTCTGGGCAATGGACATCCTTGCACAACTTGCAGGCGACACAGAGGGCTTCGGTACACACACACACAGCCAAATCCACATGGATTCCATGCATACGCAGCCCAACATCCCGTCCGCATGCCCCTGACTGATCATCAGTCAAATTAGTCACCTTTCAGGCGCCCCGAACAGCCTGGTTCTCTGTGGCCTTCAGCCGTACATCGAAAAATCCCCTAGAAAGCGTAATTCTTCATCAAATAAAAAATTGAACGCACCATTCGATTTCTAATTCAATTTCGAATCTATTGATGTCCTCCCTACCACTTCATGACCACTCAATCCCTATTATGACCTCCTGTGAGGCTTGCATACAAGCTGGCTCATTTTCGTGCTGCTCACAGTGCAGTAACATATAGGCCAAATTGATGGCGCCCGATTCCGCCTGATCTTGCCAGCGATATCCCGATTCCTCATCACATCGCGCCCACTCCCGCTCCCCACTGAGTCATCCCCGGGACCAATCCGCAGGGCCGCAGAGCCAGCCACCCCCGATAACCCCTCGTAGCCCCGCCCAGGCTTCCGGGCTGGTGCGTTTCACTCACAGGGGCGCCGCCGCAAACCTTCTCCAGTCAGATCGGCAGGAAGCCCCTCCTCCATAATCCCACCAGCTCAGATTCATGCAGGGCAGCCTTACGCCCAGTCCTTGCCCACCTGGACCATCGAGACGCAGTAGCTCGGGTCTGGGGTACTCGGGTCAGGGGCTCTGGACCGAAAGGCCCCCGTCCTGAAAACGTTATGGGCAGACTGAAAGGCCTCAGGGACGCGGTGGTTTTCCCCCGGCGGAAGGGGGCTATCCCTTCACGGGGACGAGCAGCTACTGTGTGGCTGCACCCCTCCATCGCCGGCCCATGGATGTCCACGGAGCCGCCCGACACAGCGATGGGCATTGCTCCGATTTCTCAATCAGGGCCCTCCCCTGTCTGTCCCTGAGTGAGTTGCGTGGGTCACCTACAACCGGGCCGGTGCTGCGTGGTGATGCGGGGACCCATCGTCCATGGGGGTGGCGCGGAGCCCCGACGGCTCGTGTGGCTTCGGATGTGCTTCCCTGACTGCGCTGCTTAGTTGTGCTAGTTACGAGAGCGTATCGCTCTGGTTGTCGCTGAGCCTGGAACCTGTCGCCGTAGTCTGGGCTGCCGAGATTGCCCTGGTAGCCTTACTGGTCATACGATTCCTCCCTGACCGGCCACGGCTCCCCCGTACGGGAGTCCCATGCCTATGAACTCTGGGCCTCACGGGGCACCAGCTTGACGCAACTGAATGGCATATTATTGAGCCATAATGGGCTCATTATTGGTGACCCGAGCAGAACATATTTCGAATTTCGTTGGCAATGTCCGTACGATGTACGTGTGTGCGCCTCATGCACACACAAGTTTGCAACGAACCTGAGCATGAAATTCCAATCTCGGTAAGAATGACTCCACTGGAAAGGCGTTGCTACTTGCTTCTCGTCCACTACAATTGAGTCGGATCACCTGTCCGCTGTCACCAAACCAATGATTGCTTTCTTGGTACCCTGACAGTGCTGGAACTTGACCATTTGCAGTGGATCGTGAGCTACTGGATATTGTGTGCCAGCGGTGGGGTGCATGCGGCAAATTTCGTCGAAGAGGGTTCCGACCCAGCGAACCCTATCGCGTTTTCCACTTGTTTGAGCTAGGGAGATGTTGTTCGGAAGACCTCATTACTGAATTTGCTCGAATGGCTTCGTGCAATTGATTGAACCTCAACAAAAAGGCTCGAATTCTAGACTCATAAAAGGAACGGATTGATGAAAAAACGGATTCACGGAATTCTCTGATCAGTACATTTGTTCCTTGTCCAAAAAATCAATGCATTTTCTCGCTCATGCAGGATCAATATGAACAAAACGGTGTCATTGGAAGCAGCCTGAAAGTGGCTAAAATACTGGCGAACTGCAGTCTGAGATAGTTTCAAAACGGGAAAGGAAGAGTCTTGCTTCATAGGACACATATACTTGCGAAGTGCCTCCTGTCGAGCAAGTTACATTTGACTCGAAACAGGAACTTGGAAATGCATCAAGCGATGGCAATTTGAAGAGTGCAGTAGTGGCTTTCCAGAGTGGCGCCAGCACCAAAGCACTCAATTCAATGCACGACTGGGCATAGTCAATTACACTCCACAAATGCGTTCACAGGCGCAGCACTGTCTGGTAGTGTGATATGTCAAACGACCTTGCAGTCGTGCACCGTTGATTGCCAGTGAAAATAGAGATGTGCCGTGTGAGCATGGTCTATGTGTCCTTTGAGCGGCGCATCTGGATGACTAGATGCGCATTCTTTGCATAAGTGTTGACTTCTACTCTGATGTAGACAAAGCAGACCCAGGAGAAAGGGCATGGCCTGCGGCTGCACACCAGTGGTGTGGAAATGGCATCCTGGCACTGTGCAGACGACGTTGAGAGCGATGTTGATGAGAAAGATAAGTGCAACTTGACAACAAGCGAATTCTAAATGGCCTACTCCATTTCGCAATCCCGCCTTGCTATGCGGGATGTTGAAATGCATATATTGTTGTTGATTGCTTAATATTTTCCACTTATAGTTATTGCTCATGGGTGCATTTGCACTGTTCATTGATCATTTTGATTGCATGCATGCCGCCGCAGTATTTGAAAAAGGTACACCGCCTATCGTGTTTTGGATTCTTCTGGTGACCATCGTCGGCACAAGCATTTTAGCTAAATGTGTTGCAGATGCCTGCATCTTCCCCGATCGCGCTCAGGCTGCCTGTATAGCGTGCCTCGCCATCAACAGCCGCCATTACCGGGAGAACCAAAGCACGCTGGCCCTCGTTTGTCCCCACAGCCGCCACATGCACCGGCCTCCAGCAGCGCGGCCGTAATCTCGTCATAGGCCTCGGCTTTATCCTCCGATTTTGAGTATTTCGCCCTTGAGGATTTCAGGCACGCATCTTTAACGAGATTGTACAGCCCAAATCTCGTAGGCACACATCGGTCGAAGCCTGTCCCCCCCGCCTCCGCCTCCAAGAGTAATTCCACCATAGCGGCGTTAGCGTCATCAACGGCTTTATTGAGGGGCCAGTGCCTCGAAGGATTGCCGAAGAACAGGAAGCTCTCGCTGGGATCGGCCCCCACATCCAAAAGTAGGCGGCATATATCCAAGTGACCCCCCGCTACCGCGACATTGAAAAGGTTTCCGAATGGTCTCGCCACGATGTCGGCACCAGCGCTCAAGGCCGCCCTCACAGCCTCCGAATCGCCCTCTGACACGGCGGTGTCCAGCTGCGGTGAAATCGGACATGCATCAACATACGGATAACGTCGACTTGCGGAGTTCATCGATTTTGCAACACGCGTGAGACGCCATCCTGCTTTCTCAGTTCCGGGGTACTGTGCAGTGAATAGCACATAAATTTATCACCTGCCGCGCATCTAATTGTGTGAACGAGTTTGTGACCCCTCTCAGTTTTAATGCGAGTAGAGCGACTATTTGCGCTCTCAAAACTGGAATAACAAGCCATCGTCTTTTCACAACCCTTGAGTGAGAAAAATCTTTTTCTAGGAGTAAATTTCCCGCATAAAGGGGCCCTACTGCGCGTTTTATGTCTTCTCAAGGAAATGATTCTCAATATTGAATTAGTCACCTTACTTAAGAAGCTGAGTTGATTATCGCGTACTCAAGTATTGGAGGCTGAGTGCAGTGTCGTAGAAGTAATGGATCTCCCAGGTGCATTTGAACTATATTGCATATATGGTGCATAAAATGATGATAATCACTCGCCAAGAAGATATTACCTGCAGTGCAACGTTAGGTGCATCAATTAACGCGATTTGCTTTGCGAAATGCGTCTTGAGTGTCACGCATTAATACAGACCTCGTGCTGAAACAGTGTGAAGAAATTTTTGAATGAATTTCAAGGCACCCGCTCAGGCAATACAGGCAGCCTTCATAATACGCCCAAATGGCCATGCTACGGCAAGGTCATTATGCATTCATCCAATGTGCCTATTTTGCAAGCGTGTCTCCTTGTGTGCTCACTGGCTGTGCAATCCAGGCCCGAGAACTGAAGGCCAGGAGATGCGTCGTGCTCCATCAGCGCCATAATGCCACGCGGCTGGGTGAAGCTCCAACCGGATTTGCACAAACTCCATATCTTGCTTACGAATAGATCTGCATACCTATAACACCTAATATTCTGCAGGCCACTTGGAGTGACTGTGTATGGAGGAAGAACTGTTCACTGATTTTCTCAGGTGTGCGCGTTGAGCCCATACCATGTCATTGTCGCACGTTCTTTGCTGCTAATTGACATCCTCAAGCACACACTGACATACACGCTTTCTCTCAGGTATGGAGCCGTGATCGGGTCCTGCAACTCAACCATAAGACGCGCGTGGGTTGTAATGATTTAGCCATGGAATTACCCAATTTGTTTAGTTAACATATCACTTAATGAAAGGCAATGCCAAGCTTATCAGAAAACTCATATCATTTATTGGCAAAACGGAAAACGGTTGCGAAAGTAGGGAAAGACACGTTTCCTCACCTTTGCCGCCATTTCTTTCTTGTCCGGCTCCAGCAGCCCCTGCGATGGACGACCCGAATGAGATCAGAATACCGACGACTGTTTCACTCCGCTTCAGAATGAAATTCTGATCTGATGCGGAAATGGTTGACTTCAATCCAAATTTGCTTCCCAAGTTGAAAGAACATTCTGGGCGGACATTTTTTTAAACTCAATTTCACAGCCTGTTTCACGTGTATGTGTGAATTGCGCGATTGCTGCAGTTCAGAGAAGCAGTTCACTTGACTTGGTTTGCTGAAGAGTCAAAATGCACGCGCGTGATGCACGCGCCATCTGTGGTCGAAAGGCGACGCCATACCTAAATGACCCACAAGGAACTTCCAATACTCTCGTATTTGATATAGAATGGCTTTTAGTTCCAATTGAGAACCAAACCCTACTCATGCTCGGCCGCACTTTAGTCGACCCAGTCAACTGACTGCGCTAGATGTCATGGAAAGCATTGTAAGCAAGCCTACTTGTCAAAGTCGAATGATATTGTAGCATGATAAATCAATAGTAGCTCAAAAATATGACCAAACGTTGCACTTGCAGAAGTACTGATCTCAAAATCGACTCAAAATATGCAATCAGCTGCTTCGACATTAATCATCAGAGAACAAGCCTCAAACCATTTGATATTGAGAGCAGCAGAACTAAACCTGACTGGCTAAAATACTCACAAGTGAAATCTAATTAGGCTCTCGTCGATGAAATCTCACTCCCAACTGGTTTTTGTTAAGCTCCTGATGACGGAATCCAGCAAACCAAGCACGTACGATGTGTACCTAAAAACGTTTACCACGATGGCATTTCGGGCAAGTTTCTGTATTTTTGTACATTATCCAAAGCGTGTCCAGAACGAATCGCATATTATCTGAGCTATGGAGATGAAAATTTAAACCACCGAGAAAAGGCCTAACCTCCGGGGACGTCCCCGGGGGCGCCTCCAAAAGGGGAGGGGAAGGGGGGGCCGTCCCCGACTTCCGTCCCCAGCCGGCCGAGTGATTCTGTCCCCAGCCTCCCCACACACCTACGTCCCTGGGCGTCCCCAGAATCCGTCGCCGCCCTATGGCGCAATGCCGTCCCCAGCGTCCCCACAACTCCACGTTGCCGGGCGTTCCCATTGGAGCCAGGGGCCTCAAGAGGCCCCCAATTGGAGGAAGGGGGGGGGATCGTCCGTCCCCATGTCCCCGCATCCCCACGTCACCACGGGCATCTGGAAATTCGGTAGGCGTTGATGCAATGTTGATGGGGCTTGATGCAACGGGGTCATTGAAGCAACGACCAACAATGTTGAGGCAATGCCCATGGAGCAACGGCTCCCGAACGCTGGGGTTCGTCAACAACCCAGCAACGTGTCTTTTGGCAACATTGCGGCAATATTGCTGGCGCACTACCACCCCATCAACGTTGCTGCAACGTTGAATCAATGGTACAGCTTGCCAACATCGCATCAGGGCTGGTTGGTGCATTTTCAAGCAATGTTGCATCAATGCCACTGCACATCAGTATTGTAGCAAGGCCAATTGCAGCAAAGTCTGGACATGCCCTAGTAGCAAGTGTCCCTGGGTTGCGATCACCCCTTCTGTTGCAGGGTGCCACCCAACGTCACAATGTGGCGCCGCACCCCGTTTCGACTGCAGGCCAGCCCTGTCAGTTGCCGAGGGCTGGCTCCCTGCATCGATGCCACTAGGCACCGACCTTGCCATCCGATCGAGACATAGGCAGGCTCAACGCTGTCCAGCATTTGCAGGGTTAAGGCGACGTGTTCTCACTGAAGAGCTCGCAACCTTGTCCTAAGAGCAAGGTTTCCATCAGACTTGCCATCGGACTCGTCGGCCAGCGTCGAATTGATGACCAGCATCGAATTGATGGCCATCCTCGAGATCGTCGGAGGATTGATCCTGCTCAAACTCAAGCGCTGACCCATGACGCGCACACACGGGAAGGGGCCTGGCGGTGGCGCCCTTGTGCTGCACCCCGCTGTGCGATGTCAGCGTTAGCGCTGGCCACTGGAGGCAACAACGACTTTGTTCAAACGCCAGCCTCGCAAGCGATGCCTTGCTTCTGGATTTGTCATCTAGGAATGCTCCACCGTTTGAATTTTGAGGGCCATGATGAAGATCTCTGGGCACGATGTTCTTGAGTCGCAATACCCCGCACGTGGTGGCGGCGTGGCGACGCTGTGCGCGTTGTGGGGGTAGGTACGCGTGGTGTGCGGAGGGCCGAGCTGTGTGGACTGGGGTACAGTGGCGGCGCCCTTGCCCGCCCTTGCCATCTACCCGGCGGCGGCATCTTCAGATCGAATTTCGTTGGCAATGGAGAAAGGTCATAGCCAGGCCTTGTTGTGGCCGTGCGTGTGCACCAGGTGCGTTGCACAGCCCGTGAGCAAAGGAACGCGAGCGACTGATCATGTGTGCTGCATTGCAGGGGGCGCTGAGTGTGGGCATGTTTGTTTTGCCTTGCAGGTGACAGTACGTGCAGCTGGCGGCTGTTAAGTTTCTTGTGGTTGCATGCGCAGAGGATCACCTTCCAACCGAAGCGTGAGCGGTTCCGACTCTGTTGACCACACACAGCAGTTGGCTGTGGCCTCCAACAATCAAACATGGCTTGCGCACGCGAAACGCACCACAGTATCAAGCGATCCTCAAAGCGAACAAGCCGGCCACTCCACCTCAAAGCACCCACCCAGCCACCCACAGCACGCACATGCACACGCACCGCCCGCCCACCCAGCAATGCGTGCCATTGACACTGTGCACCAACAAAGCATCTTGCTGCAACTACACTATCAACACGTCTTGCTGCAACGTTGCAGCAACGTCCGGGCAAAAGCCATTGATGGTGACACTCATCAATTCAGGCATTGATGCAACGTTGCCATATTGCTCTTGATGCAACATTGCATCAAGGCCGCTCTACACACACCAGCTCTTAAGACCGGCGTTGATGGAAGTGCCCATCAATGTTGCATCAACGCCTAGCAAATTTCCGGATGGGGGGCCTGAGGTCCATGCCCTCCCGTGGGGATGTACGGGACGTGGGGACGGACGCCTCCCCCTCCCCCTCCCCCTCCCCCTCTTGGGAGGCCCTTGAGGGCCTAGGCTCAGTGGGGACGTGGGGACGCGCAAACGCTCCTCCTTGGCCACTGAGGGACAAAATTCGGCAACGCCCGGCGACGTGGGGTCCTGGAGATGCCGGAGACGTGAGGCCTCTGCCAGGCGGGGACGGAATCCTGGGGATGACGCCTGGTGATGTGCACTGATGGGGACTCTGGGGACGGAAATCGCCCTCTACGTGGCGACGTCCCCGCCCCAGGTTGGCGACGGCCTCACGCCCCGTCACCGGGAAAATCCGGGGACGTCCCCAGAATTGGGGACTCTAGTGAAACCACCTATGTCCCCAAAGTTGTGTCCGTTTGCCAACCTCTGCAAACGGAGGCTGTGACGTGCGAACCAGAAACTTTGACTCAACGACTTCGAAGCGCACTATCAAAAGCTGCTTGTAGAGCCTTCAAACGTTGCACGCGGTGCTGCCGTTCAAGTTATGTGCTAGCGTGATCCCAAACACGACTTTGTGTTTTTCTGTTACATTAAATGTAATACGGACAGATTGTATTACCCTTCAAAAGGAGTGGATCCAGCTGACCTATCACTAGCAGCGCGGCAGCTTTCGGTACTTTTGTATGTACTGATGATACGACTCAATTACGTCAGAATTGGCAAGTAAATGGGTGGGAGCCCGCATTAAAATTTGAGGTGCAGACATCAACCGCATTCAGATTTTGGCCGAAGGGCAAGAGGCACCTTGATCATTGCAACACCATCTATCTGACAGAAGCACGGAGGACGTCCATATTGGCGTCAAACTAAAAGACAGCTTAGATTTAGGCAACGTGGCCAATCTTTGATTGATAAGGAAAATTGAGGAAGCACGATTCGCCACATAGGGAGAGACTGTCCACAAAGTTTATGATAGCGATGAGGCCAAAACTCTTGAAAAGATGTACTATTGTCCATCTATTGTATATTGCAAGGTTATTTATAAATTGGTAGATTGGGTTGGGATACGCCGTTGTGAGGCCAATGCAAGAATATAGTGCATCGAGGCCCTGCATGGAACTGGACAAGGACATTTGCAACAGCTCTGTGAATCTGTGTTTCGTGACGGTGAAAAAAGCAATCATGATCACTATCAAGTTGATATCAGTCGGGAATCCAAAACTTCTGGCAGATTGGCAAACTGAGTCGATCTCAGAAAGTTATAGGAAGTTATTGCAATCTGCACATTGGCGCATAATCCATGTAAATCCACGCATTTCAGTGCTTGAATCCGAGCATCTCGCGTATCACCACGCATGCGCCTTTACAGCAAAAGGTGATTTGTCATATTTTGGGACAAATACTCAAGAGGTCGAAATGCTTGGGCGCCTTCATCTTCATTTGCGTGTGCGTGCATGCGTCCTGCGTTCACAAGCCCGCACCTGTGTTGTATCTCTCATCCAATCGAGCTGCTCCCAAAGCTTCGTGAAAGCCCTCGGCTGGGATGCGTTTATGCACCCCTCTGCATCATTTGGAAACGCCGCCAGTCCCACGACCAAGTCATTGCGGCGCCCTATAGTGTTTGCGCGGAGCACCAAGACGCCTCCACCGTTTCCTGGCGCATCCAACAGATTGTTGAGTGCTCCGAAAGTCCGAATCGCACACAGACACGAACCAAGGAGCCCTGCACAGTTTCTACCTGAGAATAGAGACACATGAAAAGTGGGACCTCACTCTTTGCGCAAAGGGAAGCCATCTGCAGCCGTGTCCTGAGCACGTGAAATGCAACCAAAAATAAATGGAACTAAATTTGCCAACGCGCTGACGCCCCCCTCACCACCGCATGTCCCGTTTATCGTAATGCAGATCCCTCCACCAATGCTGCGGCAAGCTGATGAATGGACAATGGCAACCGCCGATCCCAGACGAGCCAGCTTCCAGCCAACCGATGCGCTGTACAAACTCGATTGACGGGCGCTGATGGTGGTGTAATACATTGAGTCAACGAAGCCCTGCCAGGTGTTTTCATGTGTTGGCCAATGGTTCGGGTCCAAATCTGTGGTAAAGTCCCTGCTGGGCAGGACCCCAGGCATATCTGGTGCATCTTTTTCCAGCCGCATCAGGGCGATGTCGTTGGATGACGTATAGCAGCCCGTGTACTCAGGGTGAACTGCGGTGTAGTCTGTCCGTACCACCTGGTCACGTGCGATCAACGGCTGTTAGAAGCCCACCTCGCTGCGCTCGTGCAGCGACTCATGGGGCGGTCAAGCAAATCCGTTGTGCTGTGCACTTCGAATGAATTTGCATCGAAACACTGATGGCATTTGATTCCAAAGGGAGCGCCAATCTGCGAAACTCTCGCATTCGTGTACCAGCCGTCATCGATGCTCAATTGCTGAAAGGCCATCAATTCATGTGATTGACGTTTGCTTCCGACTCCCATTAGATCTTTCAACGGACGGTGCCTGCATATCTTAGATTGTCTTTAGGCACCATGTGTACTCGTTGATCACTTACTTTGGCAGGTCTTCCGTAGCAGGCTCCAAACAGAATGATTGGATTGGCATCGGAGTCTCCGGAATCCCGCAGGTCCTCCAAGCAATGCGCCGACGTGACGACCCATCGCTTGTTAACCAGAACGGCGTCGCAGCCGTGCCTGAATTGCGGACGTTGCCGAAGCACGGACACCACGAATGGAAATTCTCCGCATTCCCACGGATCGACCTGTTCATCGACCGATTCCTCCAGGGAAGCCTGATGCGCCCACACAAAATGTCGTATGTTGATTCTCACGCAACAGCATCTCCTTCTTCCAAAGCTGCGCTGGCTTTCGTCCATCTTCCAGCCTTTGTTGGTTGAAATAGGGCATACAGCGGATTCCCATGCTCATGCGTACCTGACCATTCATGATTCTTGTGGAGAAAGGGAATTTCTGGAAATGGTGCCCCTTTGGAGGGTGTAGTTCATTCGCAAACCCCCATTGCAGCTGTGCTGCGAGAGTGCAACATCAGTAGTCACATGAAAAGGTGCCAGGGATGTGCTGAGAGTGGCGGTTTCTTTCTGCGCAACTTAACGGACTGCAGCTATCTGTTATTTTTACGTTGGGCACCCCGCGGTCAACCATATCGTAGTTTAATACACGCTTAGATGTAGTTTTGGTGCTTGGAATGGCTTTGACAGTGGGTGTGCTGCAGAACCTTTATGAAATCCGTTGAGCATCCACCCACCATCTGCAACAAGGGAAGATGTTGGTGCGTACGGTGTCATTGATCACGCTCTGATTGTGGTGCAGCAACGTCAGTGCATCAACATTGACGCAACGTTCGAACAGAGATCAGCGCCTGTCAATACTGACATGTGGGTCTTTGCCGAACGTTTCTTGGCCGCATACCAACGGCCATGCACCCACAAGGTGACACAAATATCTGCCCTTTTCAGGTGATATACGAAAAAAATATTCATCGAACAAAGAGGAAGCCCCGCTCACCTCAATCCACCCTGAGTGGCAGACTACTCGACACAGTAGCCACACTGCGAACGCACTCAGCCCCCAGCGAATGAGCCCCCAGCGAGTCAGTCCCGTCCACATTGTAGATGATGTCCTGTGCGATGGGTCACGGTTGTCAGTCCCATCCCATCCGCACATTCGCTCAGGATCCCTGGTGAAAATTGCCGAGCAGATCCTGATTGCATGCGTTCTTCAAAATGGGCAGCTCACCGCACTTTTCCTTTGGGAAGCGTTGATCCGTGTGCGAATTCGCAGATGTTTGCCGTGGAGCGTTTAATTCCATTCCATCATCGAGTTGCCTTAAGCGCGTCAATGCAAAGCCAGAGGAAAGGAAACAGAATCCATCTGGCATGGGCAGACGAACAGCGGGATGATGGGCTTGGTGGTGACTGGCCATTCGCTGCCGGCCCCGCGCAGCACGACGACGATTGCGCCACGCCCGCACCATGTCCCTTTGAATCTTCAACGAGACGAGCGCAGGAAACTGGGATGCTCCAAACACCGTTGCGCTACCGAGCGCATGTGCGGCTCAGTACGGCACTAGTGCCAAGCGCGCCAACTGCGCTGCGGGTCCCGCGGCGGAGTGACGAACGTTCGGAAGTGCGCAAATGCGCATCGACGCGCGCACGGCTCGGGCTGCACGCGGTTACAGAACCTCAAAGAACCGCCAAAGTCTCGGCGAGCAAGGCATGATGCTGGAGGGATGCGAAGGAGTGCGATCGCGCTCGGTCCAAATCGCAATCCTACAGAAGATCCATCCCTTCGTCGGGTGGTTGCGGAGCAGCGTCAAAATCGCGCTCTTCGTGGAAATCGGGCCTGCGATCAGACGGCAGGATACGGACCTGACGGTGCTGCCCCCAATCCAATGCCAAGTGTGGTTCGATCGACGCACGCCAACCCACCGGTGCCGGGGCCGGTAGGGAACGGCCGTGCACTCACGCATGCGCCTCGTTGAGCGCTCCGCATTCGGGTCAGCCACACGAGCTCCGCATGCGCTAAGGAAACAGGTAACGAGGGACAGGCACATTCGCCACCGCTGCCCGACTCCCCCATGAGCAGAATGCCGCCCCACAGGAGCCAAATTGGCCGTTGGCATTCGCCAGAGCGCACCTTTGTCAGTGCGATCGCCTCAGCTGCGTGGTTTCGGCCGTGTCCACAACCTGCCAGCAGAGCATCCCCCACCAGCCAATGTCCACGGCGATAATCCAGGTTTTCGAGTTCAGGTTGGGCGTCGGGACGAGGTGAGGGTGTGAACAAGTATCCGAGGGGGATCCACCGCACTTCGCGATGCAGTTCAGGGACCGCAGTGACGGGAAGTGACCGCTATGGCATTGCAGGTCAAATGGAGGGGGGGCAAACTACTGTGAGATGTGAAACTGTGTGACGGGCCACGAAATCGCGTCCACATGCGTCATCATCCAGGCTGTGGTTGCCGCAAAAGAGTAGACACATCTCCGAGGTTGTCCAAAAGAAGTATGTGTGCACATCGCACTGAAGTTCGCAGCGATATTCAACAGAGGGTCACATGCATCTTGGTGTGGCGCGGGGTGCGCCGCCACGCCAAGACGCCAGGACATCTAGACTCATAGAAGGAGTGGATTGATGGAAATACCGGATTCATGGAATTTTCTGATCAGTACGTTTGCTCCTTGTCAGAAAATATCAATGCATTTTCTCGCGCTGATGCAAGATCAATATGGACAAAACGGTATAATTGGAACCAGCCTGGAAGTAGCGAGAATACTGGCCAACTGTAGTCTGAGATAGTTTCGAACCAAAAGGCTGAATCTTGCTTTATAGGGTACATAAACTATGCGAAGTGCCTCCTGTCGAGCACATTACATTTGACTTGAAACAGGAACAGGGAAATGCATCGAATAGTGGCAATTTGAATAATGCAATGGTGGCTTTCCAGAGTGGCGCCAGCACCAAAGCACTCAATTCAATGCACGACTGGACATAGTCAATTACACTCCACGAATGCGTTCACAGGTGCAGCACTGTTTGGTCGCGCGATATCTCAAAGGACCTTGCAGTCGAACACCCTTGATTGCCAGTGAAAATAGAGATGTACCGAGTGAAGCACGGATTTTGTGTCCTTTGTGCGGCGCATCTGGATGACCAGATCAGCATTCTTTGCATAAGTGTTGACTTCTCTTGTACATCACATGTGATGCAGACAAAGCAGATTCAGGAGAAATGGCGCTGCCTATGGCTGCACACCACAAATGACATTCTGGCGCTGTGCAAAAGACTTTGAGCGCGATGTTGATAAGAAAGATAGGTGCAACTTGAAAAGAAGCGAACTCTAAATGAAAGAAAACTTATGGGCAGACACGCTTTGAATTGGGGTCCGACAAAGAGGGCGTCTCGACTTTGGATGGTGAGGCGGCAGCGGACGAGAAAGGCAAATAGCGATCGAGGGACCCCTTTGATCGCCGGATCGGAAGGTCAAGGGTATCAAAGGATATGGCGAAACTTGCGGCCGTCTTTCAGCGTTGGCCAACGCAGAGAAATAACTGAGAGGATAGATGCTGCACATACGTGGGCAAGCCTGGTATAATACATCTGTACAATACCGGGATGGCAATCTCACCCACTTTCATGGGCGCAGATGCGGGCTTTCTGATTCAGAGTTGTGTGCATTCGGAGCCGTCAAGGGCCGCGAGCACTTCAGAAGCCCTCGTGGCGGCTCAAGGGCCGCTTCTATCCGCACCACCTGCCTTTTGGGTTTGGTGAGCTATTTCTGTGAAGGTGGATGAAGTGAAAGATATTCTGCGAGCCTGGACACGTTCTGATCCGGGCAGGTCGGTATTTCCAGAAGCTCTGCCGTTTTTTCCGAGTCTCTTCGGTTGGCAACGAATTACATGGCGTTCTCCATTTCGCAAATGCGGAACGTCGAAATACATATAGTGCTGCTTATTGCTTAATGAACCCTTCAGTATTTAAAATGCTCGGCCGTCAATCAAGGCAGGCCTGCGCACAGTATAGGCCAAAGCACAGCGGTAGCACGTAAGGCGCCGACAGGTCCACTGCCACGCTGGCATTCAAGTTAGCCGCTTGGGAACCGCGCTGCGCCTCCCCACGCCACCCATTTGACCCTCGGGCGAAGGGAAAGCTTTCGACTTGGGCGATTAGCATCGCTTGCCCTTGGCGTCCTGAGAGGTTTGCCGGCAGGCACAGCGAAGCGGATGTTGGGACGATAGTCAGGCGACCTGAAGTCGCCAACGCAGCCAAGCCAAGGCGAGAGCCAACAACCAATGACAAACCTCGCTTGAACGCAATGAAAGCTTTCAGGTGGGGACTGGAACTCAAGCAACAAAGAGGCTTTCGCAACCAAAGTGCACCGCGAAGCGGCTCGACACGGCAGAACGGCAGAGAGCGGCGCAGCACAGCGTGACGATTTCCTGCTTCAGTGGTGGGAAGTGCCGTCTTGCCACCGCGGATCTGGCCATCCACGCCACCAGCGCGTCTGCCACTCCAGGTGCCCAAGCAGGTGGACATGATGGGAAGCGCGTGGCGATGCAAGGTGCAAGAGCAGTGGTAGGCGTGGGTGCCGTCATCCCACAACGGCACGCCAAAACTTGCTGCTGGGCATGGAAAAGCGAGGCGGGCCTTGAGCTGGCGCCATTACTCCCTGACAGACCAATTAAAGCGCGGCCACTTCAGGCCGTAGCGTGGGGGCAACTCGCTGGCTTTGTGCGCAACTGGAAGATCACCCACTAGACGTTGCAGCGCGCTGGTGCTGTGGCCGGCCAGGGGAACAACGTAGTGCGGTGCGTTGGCGGGGCCGTCCCAATCCCAAATGTGACCTGTCAACGGCGACCGCTGTGCCGCGTTCCGGCCGTTGCCCGGCCTCCCGTCGACCGATCCCTCGTGGCAATTGCCGCCTTGGCATGCTCATTTTGCTGCCTTCCCCTATTGCCGGCCCGGCGCCGAATCCCTACTGCGGTACAGCAAACTCACCCGCCATTATGATGAAAAATGTTTTGCTCCCACCCTTCCCACCCCAATTCAACCGCTTTGTTGTGCGAGGCGTGGCATTTTTGATGTGGACACCAACTACACACCGAGTTGCAGGAGTGTGTAAAAGAACATTTCTGTTTTCTGGTTGGCCCACCCTCAGCGCCCGTCTTCAAAACCCCCCTCCCCCACCCCACCTCCCGGCCCCCACCCCACATTCTCAACCCCACCCACTCATTTCGAGGGGTTTTGTTGTGCCCAAGCCCCGGCCAGCGTGTCCCCATGCGTTCCTGTGGGGCTTGTGCACGCCTTGCGGCAAAGCCTGTCAAGTGTGAACGACCACCGCGATCCCCCACTCTACTGGCCCAGTCATAATGTTCAAAACTTGGCTGCCCATCTGCCACACAATCATCCACAACACCGGCCCAGCCATAGCCGCTGATTGCAATCAGGAGACTCAATTGAGTGGCGACTCAGCGGCGACTGGGGCGCCAAACTTGGCCAGCACAGCAAGCAAACTCGACAACCTGGCCTGGCTGTGGTGATTGCCTACTATGGCGCCGGCCAGTCGGCAGTCAATCTCCGGTCAGTAGCAGAGCAGCCAAGGCGCCGGCAGCTAGCGGCTGGGCTGCCTTGCTCGTACTCGCCCCTTGTGCACGCTCGTTCTTGCACGCTCCTTGTACGTATGAAAATCATGAACGTGAGAGAAAAAAAGCAAGGTGAACGGACGACCAGACCATGAATGCTGATGTGTAAAGGACGACAGCTGATGCCATCATCCAAAAAAACGGAAATGTTAACCCGGCGGTATTTAAAATAATCCGCCATGAGTCAAGCCCGGCCTGCCCACAGTACAGGCCAAAGCACAGCGGCAGCTCGCAACGCATCGATAGGCCCACTGCCACGCTGACATTCAAACACGGTCTTTTTGGGCAGCCGCAAGCCTCGCGGCGCTGGCTGCGTGCCCCTTGGACGAAGGGTAAAATTCCGACACAGGCGATTGGCGTTTCTTGCTCTTGGCGCCGTGCGAGGTTTCCCTACGTCCCCAGCAAAACGGGCGTTGGGGCGGAAGCCAGGCAACCTGAGGTCACGAACGTGGCCTGGTCAAAAGGTGAAAGCCCCGACCACTGACAAACCACACTTGAGCTCGCTGAAAGCTTTTCACGTGCGGGTTGCAACTCAAGGAACAACGTGGTTCTCACAACCATGGGGAAGAGTGGCATGGCATGGCACAGCAAAACGGCAGATGGCAGCAAGGCGTGGTGCGGCATGCAACTCTCCTGCCTTAGTGATGGGAGGTGCCACTATCCTCGCCCCAAATCCAGCCATTCCCGTCCTATCCGCGTGCGCCCCTTGAGCCACAGGGTTTGGCTGGTGGGGACACACGTGGTGATGCAAAGTGTGAGAGCTGCAATAGGCGTGGATGCCGATGGCCCACAACGGCAGGCAAACACTTGCGGCCGTGCATGGAAAAGGACAAAGCAAAGGCGACGAGGGCCTTAAGCTGGGGTGCAGTGACTGCTTGCAGTCTGCTGAAAGACCGCGCACTAGACGTTGCATGCAACAAGCTGCAAGGTCGCTGGCTTTGCAGGTCACTAAAAGAACGCCCACTTGAGGCTACACCACGGCTGCAAACTGGTTGGCGGGAGGAACAACACTATGTGTTGCCCTGCCAGGGCCAGCCGTCCCAAGAGTGCCGGGCAGTGGCCGGTGCTAGGCCATGAGCGCTACAAGCACCAGCTCCACAAGCACCACAAGTATAGCACGACAAGTTGCGGGAGTGGGAGGCCGATCGGCCTCTACGATCCCAACGCTTCCACCCCACGTGGACACCGATCATGGCCACTCACAGATGCCTAGATCGGCATTGGCGGGTGGCAACAATCGGAGCCCACGAAGGGCAGATACCACGGGTCAATTGGACAACGCTTGGCGGTGAAAGTGTGGGCTGCAGAAAATGCCCCATTGCGTAGAAAATGGCGGCAGTCATGTTGAACAAAATGAGGAGGGCCAGGCCATTATAGACCATTCTGACCGCTCCTAGAATCGGACTCATCTTCGCCTCATCAATATTGAGCATCCATGCTATCCACCCTAGTAGGGACACCAGGAGCTCCCCAATCCAATGGATGCCAATGCCCAGGAATCTCACTCCCCGTCCGACAGTGCCAGCCAACGCCGCCATGACAGCAACGCCCTCCATTGGCGTTCCAGGGAAGCTCAGACCCATTTTGCACCTCACCATAGAGGTCTCCACCAGAACCGTACAGCGCAACTCCCTCACAGCGTCCACTATTGTGCGTACCGGCCGATCAGCACCACCGTAGGGTGCTACGGCACTCCAGCTCCAGCGACTGCGCTTAGTCACACGCTCGCGCAGCCCTCAGTCACTCCGGAATCCACGCTCGTCTACACTCTAGAGGTGGCCACTCAAAGATGCCATCCGGTCCATTAAGTCCGGTTCGTTAATTTTTATCAGCTGTCCGTTAAATTTCGTTAAGGAAAAAGGGAGAAAAATTCAGAAAAAACGAAAAAAGTCCAAAAAAATCGAAAAAAACCCAAAAAATCACAACAACTGCGCCTAGTTGAAAATCTAGTATGCATAGGTTGAAATAAAATACAAACATACTCTCTAATAGCGAATTCCATAAACTATAAGTATGAATAAAACCCAAAAATCCCCAAAAAATCCAAAAATCCGTTAATTTTTGGTTAATTTTTGTCTTTTTCTGTTATTTTCCGTTAATTAATGAAAAGTTAACGGAAATTAACCTCTGTCCGCTATTAACGGATCCGGGTGGCCACCTCTACTACACTCAGTACTCAGCGGGAGTGTGAGATTCGCCAGAGAGCCTCGGGGCTCCTTAGGCCGGCTTAGGAATGCTTGGGTACCGCAAGAGGGCAAGACCACGGTTGGCCGAGCCGGGCGAGGGGCTGTGGCGCAACGGCGGGATTGTACAGGCGGCTGGGACACACTTCGTCACATAGAGGCCTGCCGGAGAGCTGCCTGGACAGACTCCCCGCGGCTTTCTATTACAGTATTGTTTGTTCGGTACAACTGGCACACATTGGTTCATCCCCTCTCGTCACCCTTCCACGTCCGTTCACACCACTGGATAAGAAAAGACCCAATCGCTATCGCGTTATGATACAGCTCGTCCCGTACAATGACATGACAGCTGGATCCCCACGCACTCCTCCTCCGCCAGAGATTCCCTTGGACAGCTCCAGTTACGCCAGCTGGCTTCAGGCGTCCTCAAAACATCGCGTCATCCACCAGCCCATACACCGTCCTATCACGATCGCCGGCTCGTCTACCAACTTTCCATAGTCCGCGCCCCTCAGCCCCCAAATCCTGGCGGGAGTGATGGCGTCACCGTACTCTCGTCGCGCATCCCATCAAATCCGGGTGGCAGGGCTGGTATCGTCATCGCGGAGGCGCCGAGGGTTGCCGGTACTGCTGGTGGTCCATCAGCGGGCACGTCCATCATGACGTCATCTGGAGCTTGCCCACGCATCCGCGCTTCCTGGCGCTGATGTCAGATGGCCCTCCACCAGGTGCGCTCCTCCGCGCGCAGCTTGATGTTCATGTACGGTGGCTTGCCCGCGTTGAGTCGTCGGGCCACGATCGCACTAGCTTCCACGAAGGCAGCCAAAGGCAGTACGGCAGCGTTTGGTTTGGTTTGGATCCCGAACTCCTTTTGCTCCCGCGGGAAGACTTCGGTGGCGCTTGATGGGTGCGTGGCGGCGTACTCGTGACGAGTCACACCACCACCCTCTATGCGCCAACAACGCGCATCTGAAAACGGTACACTGACGCCGAGGCTGATGTGCACTTGACGGTAGTAGTAATTCAACTCCGCGCCGTGCCAGGCCTGGACACGTCCTCCTTCATGTTCAATCATCGGTGCTGCGATGCACTGACGGAAAGCCTGCGTCCCCATGCCGGTGTACGGCCGATGCGGATGGGGGTGCACCTGGAGAGCCCAGGGGCGGTACACTACCTCTGGATCATAGTCGGGGCTCCACTCTGGCTTCTCCCTAGGCCCCGGCCGATGCCCTGACGTCAGTTGGGTAGCCGTTGTGCGATAATACGCCTCCCGCGCCTGCTCCTAGAGTTGGTACTGGAGGGCATCTTCCCCATTTGCCCATTGGTCGTGCAGCCAGGGTTCATCCTCAGAGCTGAAGGGAAGCATGGCGTTCAGCCCGAAACACCAGTAGACTTCCGGGCAGTTGGCTTTGTCGAGGTACCAGCGTGAGAGCCAGAGGTCCCCCAGAGCAAGCCACTGGGCGATGAGGAATCGCCAGCTTTCGACCTGGCGAAAGTATGCCACGGTCATGGCTGCAGGGAACCTGCCAAACGGCTGCTGAGCAGCGGGAGTGGGGTGCAGGGCGCATAGTGCAGGATGGTCAGGATGCGGAGAAGCACTGTCATGTACTTTTGCCGTTTTTGGGGTCTTGGTCTGTGCGCAGATGTCAGACTGGTCGTTTGACGGAGTGTTGGTGTGTGGGAGGATGTCGTTGTCCCATGATGGGTGTCAAAGTCGGACAGAACCGTGCTCCTTGATGCTTGGGTGTTCATGGAGAGGACGATTACTGTATACTGGAGCAGATTCTGGAACCGTGGGCGTTGAACGGCTTGGCTCTTGGACAGTTCTGGCTGAATTGTAATTCCTTGATTGCTCCTCAAGCTGCCGGTGTGTTCAGCCGCAAAATGTACTTGATGAAGTAGCTAATGTCGGTCGGTCGGTGGCGCTGTAATCGCTGTTTGATAATGCTGGGTAGATGAAGTTGATGTAGTCATTTGCCATGTCATTTTATGGCCTGGAAATGGCGAACTTCAACAGGGCAAGAATGGCGAACGCGTTGTCACAAGGCGGCGCGATTGGGAGGTCAATCACCGCCTCCCACTCCCGCCGCTTTCGACCCTAGCTGTCACCTATTATGGCAACCCGCAAACGCCTAGATTGGCTCCAGCAGATCACATCAATCGGTGCTCGCGAAGGCCAGATTCCAGCGGTCAGCTGGAGATCGCGCAGCGCCCGGGGTACGGGGGAAAGTGCCAACCGCGTGGCCACAAAGAGACGGGAGTGGGAGGCCGATTGTGGCCACCAATTGCGGTCATCCACGGGCGCCAACCTTGGCACTCATGCCTGGCCACAATAGGTGGCCACGAGCGGCGATTCCACCAAGCAAAAAGGAAGCGTGCAACACGCAGCGCCCCGGCGCAAATCCCAAACGTGTTACCGCAAAGCATCGATAGTGGGCCCTCAATCGCCGGCCTCCACTCCCTCGTTGCAGTTTGTGCCTCAATTCGCCAATTCTGGTCGCACCAGCCAACGACAAAGAGGCACCAAATGCCCAGACAGGGCTAGCCATTTCGTCACCCTTTGGCGTTCGTTCTGGGCAAGCAAACGCTCCAAGCGCCGGCGATGGTCGGCACTTAGGATCGCCTGCATTTTGGGATCGCTTGGCAGCGGCGATCGCCTGCCATGGCGCCGATCAAGTGGGGTCGAACCTCCGGTCTATCGCAAGGCAGCCAAGGCGCTAGCATCCAGCGCCTGGGCTGCCCCGCCTTGGGCTTCGCTTGCGGCCTTCCCAGCGCCAACACCTTGCCCACGCTATCGTGGTCGCTCATTGACAGACCGGTGCGGATGAAAAAACGACAACAGGAAAAAACAGCGTTTCATTGCCGCGCTGCACCAATTGGAGCACCATTTGCTGCACCGATTCATGCACAAACTAGTGGAACAATCACCGCATCGAGTAAGCGACTCAACGGTGCACGAGTTTGTGCATGCATTGGTAAGCTATTTCACACACTGACTGCTGTAGTTAACTTGCTAGCAAAAATCAAGTCCACGTGATTCGATTTTATTGCTTTTACAAATTTTCAACTCATTTTCAAACTCGTTTGTATTCGAATGCTTCTCAAGACCTTGAAAGAACCATCTGGATAGTCCATACGACCACCCGAAGCCGCGACGCCGGGTTAATCAGAGGACGCCAGGTGCGCAGCGCGTGCGGTGGTCCGAGCTTGTAACAGGCAGAATTAAATCTGTCAACACTAATGGAAACATAATGCAACATTTGTTGGGGGCACCAATACTGTGCGCTCGTGCGTGGAAGTAAAAGAGGAGATGCCTTTCAAAGTCATTCTAAATATTGTCAACAGGCGACAGGCCTGTTCTCTATCACTTCTCTCCTCTTGTCAATCCGCAGAATTCTCAGGTTACTTTCGGGTGCTGAGCTGGTGCTGAAACACTGGAGCTCGCAAGATGCGAAAGGAAAGTAAAGGCCAACCGCCCGCCGCCCAAGCCGTTGGCCCGTCGATTTGGTGCGTGGCACTTACTAATGGCACTCGGCTTCAAATTTGAGCCGACATCATTAGATTTTGTCACCCCAAACTTTCCCTCGTTGCTCTGGCGCAACCGGTGCATAGATGGCCACATCGATTGGCGCACCGATGGATGCACAGATTGGTACAACAATCGTTGCATTCAAAGCTATACTAATTGATGCACGAGCTCACCCAACAATTGGATAGCATTTCATGCACTGACTGGTTCGTTCAACTTGATCCTAAAAGATCAGGTTGAGGTGCCTGGCATTCATTGCCATTGTGGTAGTACTCCCAAACGCGGGACGTTGCACCAGGTTAATCACAGAACAGCGCCTGTATAGCGCTTGCATATCCGGCCTTGAAATTTCTACTTGTAGGTATTAACAACCCTCCAAACACGCAGGCCCTTGTTTCTCCCAGCAGCCGCCACATGCACCTGCCTCCAGCAGCGCGGTCGCAATCTCGTCATAGGCCTCGGCTTCATCTTTCGATTTTGAGTATTTCCGATTGGATTTCAGGCACGCATCTCCAACGAGATGGTAGGGCCCAAATTGCGTATGCACGCATCGGTCGAAGCCTTTCCCCCTCGCCCCCGCCCCCAAGAGTAATTCCACCATAGCGACGTTGCCGTCAAAAACGGCTTTATTGAGGGGCCACTTCCTGTAAGGATTCCCAAAGAACAGGAAGCTTTCGGTGGGATCGGCCCCCGCATATAAAAGTAAGCTGCATATATCCAAATGACCCCCTGCTACCGCGCCTATGAAAAGGCTTCCGAATGGTCTCGCCACGATGTCGGCACCAGCGCTCAAGGCCCCCCTGACAGCCTCCGAATCGCCCTCTGACACGGCGGTGTCCAGCTGCGGTGAAATGAGACATGTCTCAGCATATGGATAACGTCGACTTGCGGAGTTCATCGATTTTGCACCACGCGGGAGACGCCATCCTGCCTTTCTCAGTTCCAGGATATTGTGCACTGAATTGCACATAAATTGAGCACCTGCTGCGCATCTAATTGTGCGAATGAGTTTGTGGCCGCTCTCACTTATAATGCGAGTAGAGCGACTATTGGCACTTTCAAAAATTGGAACAATAGGCCATCGTCTTTTAACAACCCTCGAACTCAATAATTCTTCCTCTTGGAGCAAAATGTCCCAAATAAGGAGCCACTACTGTGCGTTTGATGTCTTCTCAAGGAAATGATTCTCAATATTGAAGTAGTCCCCTTAATTAAGAAGCTGAGTTTAGTATCGCGCACTCAAGTATCGGAGGCTGAGTGCAGTATCGTACAAGTAATGGATCTACCAAGTGCATTTGAACTACATTGCATATATCGTGCACAAAATAGTAATAACAACTCGCCAAGAAGATATTACCTGCATGCAACGTTAGATGCATCAACTTAGCTAACGCGATTTGCTTTGCGAACTGCGTCCTCAGTGTCATGCGTTAATACAAACCTCGTGCTCAAACAGTGTGGATAAATTTTTTGGAGGAATTTCAAAGCACCCACTCAAGCAAAACAGGCCGCACTCATAATACGCCCAAATGGCCATGCTACGGCCAGGTCATTATGCATTCATCCAATGTGCCTATCTTGCCAACGCATCTTTTTGTGTGCTCATTGGCAGTACAATATAGGCCCGAAAACTGAAAGCCAGCGGATGCGTCGTGGTCCATCAGCGCCATAATGCCACGCGGCTGGGTGAAGCTCCAACCGGATTTCCACGAACTCCATATCTTGTTTACGTATACATCAACAGACCTGTGACACCTAAAACTCTGCAGGTCACTTGGAGTGACTGAGTATTGAGGAAAAACTGTTCGCTGATTTCCTCAGGGGTGCGCGAGCCTGTTGAATCCAGGCCATGTCATTGTCGCACGCGTATTGCTGCTAATTGACAACCTCAGCACAAACTAACATACGCGCTTCCTCTCAGGTATGGAGCCATGACCGGGTCTTGTAACTCGACCATGAGCCACGCGTGCGTTGTAATGACTTAGCTATGTAATTACACAATTTGTTTAGTTAACGCATTTTTAAAAAAGAGATAATGCCAAGTTTATCAGAAAACTCAAATCATTTATTGGCAAAACGGAAAACGGTTGCGAAAGTAGGGAAAGACACGTTTCCTCACCTTCGCCGCCATTCCTTTCTTGTCCGGCTCCAGAAGCTCCTACAATGGACGACCCGAATGAAATCAGAAGACGGATGACTGTTTCATTCCACTTTAGAATGAAATTCTGATGTGATGCGAAAA